>JBBPNE010000862.1:0-11854 GCA_038090735.1 Xerocomellus amylosporus | reverse complement strand
AGATCCGATACAAACATATGTATATTAGTAGAGTAGTATATAAGGCCGCAAGTGCCAGCCAGAGAACTACAGTTTAGTTCTCTTGGTCTTTCCCCCAACAGCCAGTACGAACAACTCCTAGACTGCCTGCCAGTGCTTGCAGCTAGTATCCCTTGACGCTTCCTTCAGAGTGCAGTTGACGCTGTCACCTGTTTAGGTTGTTTGCACGACGACGATTCCCTAGAGCACACCAGGACGCTGTTGCCATTTGGGTCGTTTCAGTTACTGTGGTGATGATCGTGAGTTCACAGTGATACGTGCCTGTCCTTGCTCGCGTATCTGGGTTTTCAATCGACCCATGGTGCCTCGGATGAATACAGCTTTTCTCGTAAGTTCAAAGAGAAGTCGACCTCTCTTTGGCGGCACTTGTCAGGTGTCTGAACCTGAATGTGTGGGACCATCAGTGAATGCATACAAAGTACACCATGTCATACCTCCTCAGACCTACCCTTCGGACGAACGGATCCTTTATGAGAGCTTTGTGACATTTGAAACTGAAGGTAAGATTGTATTGGTAAACATTTGACGGAGTGTACGTAGCATCGTACCTCTGAATCGTCGTCTGACTCCGTGAAACCAGATCATTTCTGGGAGCTTGGAAAGCTTTGCGACCGTACGGTGACCTGTAACTTCTTGGAGGGCCGCAGAATAACTTGCGACTCAGAAGGTTCCATCGCTGGCCTGGGGGTACCAGGTTCTTCAATATTTGGTACAGAAAGCTGCGATGCTACAGCCCTTTCATTGTCATCGCTGAACAAAGCTTTGTCTTGATGGATCATTTGGGGAGCCTCTGGCTTGGAGGGTGTGAAGCGGAAAGAAGTTGGGGGGTAAGGAGTGGACATCTCATCAGCAGATAATGCACCAGGCATCATGAACATTGGAGCTGAAATGATGGTAAGAAATATGTCAGGAAACGAAGCTGAGACGAAACCAGATCCATATTGTATTTCTATACCCTGCTTACCATCTGTCCATCAGACGCTGTCATGAATCATCTGGATAAGAGCGAAACGAGAGAAAGGACACAAAAGATCACATTAGATGGGGAGCTTACCATTGTTAATCACTAATTGTTTACGGTAGGGCGCACTACAAAGAAGGATAGGTGGGGCGATACAGCTCCGGCCACTGAGCACGAGATTCGCAAAAAGAGGCAAATTAAATCGCAACATCAGATGGTGCGCTGAAATGATGGTAAGAAGAATAGTCAATGGTCATCCATGTCATGAATCATCTGGACGAGAACAAAAAGGACAAAAAAAAAGCTAAAAAGGACACAAGATTGCATAACGCACATTACAAAGGAAGTATGGGTGGGCGATCTAGCTCTGGCCAATGAGACTGCGGGCAGGTGGGGCTAATTGTCCTAATTGTTGTGTGGTTACATCATCATCGCCCCGGGACTCACCATGAATTAACCTTTAAAAATGTGCCTAGATATGACTTGCCTGCTGAGGATAAGAGGGGAGGTGTGGCAACACATGTGTCGCCCACTCTCCATCAATCATTTGCTGTGCTGGTCCCACAGTTCCATCGTTCAGTCATCTCTTTACGGTCGAAAGGTTAGTCACCGCACTGTATTACAATTGGCCACTCACTATTGTCTCGTAGCAGTTTCTCCCCACATTGTCTCGCTTGTGCTGGCCACAGAATAGCATTGTTGCCCTGAGACGCAGGTCAGTTATCTGTTCAGTTTACCAGCTTGTGCTCACTGAATTCCGGACTGCTATTCCCGCAGTTTGCACTTCAATTCCTCACATTCGTGCTGTGCACGCCACTCGTCGCTCATTCAAATCAACAGCATGGTTAACTCACGTACATATGTCCTTCCTTGCCGATCTGTGAGCATCGTGTTTGGTCAAATTTGTACTGTCCTTGATGACACATCTACTTGCAGAGTGTACAACTTCACCTTAAGTGCAGACTGTATTCATCCGCCTGGCGCCAGCCTCGCCAGATGACCATGCTGACGCGCTGCACTGACACGTCACGAGATGCGGAGAGATTCCCTGTTCCTGAGAGCCTTCTACAAGACTTTTGCCTTCAGCCATATATCCACAACTGTGAAGTTTCGGTCGTTGAAGGACAACATACTTACCACTTTCGCGTGTTCTTCAAGCATCATTGCCATCTCCACCCGAACCCCCTCCTGAGTGGCGATGATAGTGCATTTCGTGGTGATGCTGTGGTGATGAGGATTGGTGTCGGATCTCGCCGGATGTGGTCCTGGGATGCAGCAATTGCTGACTACGTGATGAAGTGGTGAGTACACCCTGAGACGTGATACTCAACTAAAATGTACCTGTAGTTTCTCCCGACGTGTTGGTGAAATGGCTAGGACTAGGCCTCCTCGTTCACTTGCTTTCGTGAAGCCGATTAGTGAACGTACCAGTGCTCGTATCCAAGATCGTAGACAATTTTAGACGTACGGCTGTATAACCTACTGTGACCCACATGTTCTCCCAGAGAAGGGGCAGAGTCCAACTCCAACGTGCACACCACTTCTATGGGTGAGACTAGTTGATAATTGATTGATAACAAACGTACACACATGATAGGTGGAATCTGCCAAGGTGACAATCCGATGCTGTGTCGGATGCTCACATGGCATGAGTACTTGAGTTTGGACAGCGTGTTATGGAGGCGGACTGTATGACTCTACCAACACTACATATACACCACTAGGTACAGATATCGAGCAGACGATGTCACTTGGTCTGTAAGAAGTGTAAGCAGCAAGCACCAGATAGCAAGAAAATAACCGTACACTTTTTTTGTTCTTCCCCGCAGCCATTTCAACCTCCTGCTTCCTTGCGCGGCCCGATGTACTGTATACTTGAGTCGCAACATAATGAGGTCGGTCACCGGCCAGCATTGAACGTAATTCTCAAGATCTGGAAACTTGCTGCTTGCCTTAACGTGATGTCAGTATGTGCTCCATGCAAAGATATCCACAAGAACGTACCTTATCTTGCACAATCTGGACCAGGGTTGTGCTTTGAGCAGAAGCACATTTTGACCCGTCGAGGTGCTTGTCGATGAGATCATAGACATGTTTCTACAACAAGTACAGTTAAAACTGCAGTCAACAATGGGAAGAAGGCGCAATTACCTTCAACTTGGAATAGGTCTTCTGGTTTCAGCCCAAGGCCGTTTCTAGGTTGTAACCACCTCTCCCAGGATGCCCAGGCTTGCCAGGAGGCTTGGGTATCTTCGAATCCGACTCTTCTGAAATTATACTTAAAGTTGACCCTGAATCCGAGCTCTCACACAATGATCCTTTGTCTGACGTATCAAGAGCCTTCGACAAAGCACGGGCTAGTTTGAGTGGCTTCCTATACGGAGCAGGCAAGAGGATATGAGCTGGTGATTTTGCAGCAGCCAGCTTGAACTGTGGAGCGGCTGATGACCGAGATGGAGACGCACAATGGTGAGGTGCATCAAGATGAGAGGGTGTAAGCGCTTCATCAGCAAGCAAACCAGAAGGCCGTGTGGTCTTTCCCCATAACTCTTGCTGGTCTTTTGGGATCAGAGCACAGGGCAGGGGTGCGCTTGAACACACATCGTAGAATGGCAGGATGGGGGTGATGGCAGAAGGCATGCCAGTGGTGGTCCGGGTTGAAGGCTTGAAGCTCGCAAGAGCGGCACTTAACACGGTCTCGGACAGTCCCTAACAACAATAAGGCATACAAATATGAGTGAACGGCACTTAACGCAGTTTCCAGTCCCAACAACAATAAGGCATACAAATATGAACGAAGTACCAGAGACAAAAAGACACTTACGATATGTGTCACTATCAGTAACAAATAATTACTAATTGTTTGTTACAAACCATACGCAGCCAGGATACAATGAGCAGCAGCGGGTGACAAGCAAAAGAGATTAACATTGTTACTGTACATACAACAATCGCTGCTTGACCTTAAATACAGCGAACAGCAGCAAGGGACAAGCAAAAAGATGCTATCACGAATAAGGTTGCTAACCAAAGGTTCTCCAGGCCAGTGCTACACAAATTCGGCCTCGTTTACACATGGTAATGTGTCTATCCACACCCTTGCTCTCTCCCGCATGGGCGAAGTTCTTGCCAGCGGAGGTACATCTGAAGCCATGCATCACAACCGATATAACTAATTGCTAGGAACTACTTACACAGATACTGACGGAATTAGGGTAATGGGATGTCAAGGCATGCAGGGAGCTCCCTTGTTCCAACTCTGCTGATTCCTACAGCACTATTAGCTGTGTGATCTGGATCGGAACAAAGTATGCCTCCACCGAGACCCTCTGCTATGGCACGGTCTTAGGATACCTTGTATTTTTGCACTTCAATCCTGCAATGGTAAGTGTTGTCGGCAAGTTGGGGACCCAGGCTAACGTATTGGATAAGAGGATATATCAGGAAATATGCGTGCAAAGACTCGGATCGGGTTTCAAGATCACCTGCGTCGCACACGATACTGCATGGTCTGAACCTGGTGCCCGTGTCGTTGTTGGGATGCGAGATTGTGTGATCCAGGTTCTCAAACTCAATGCCAACTCACAACTTGAACCAGTATTTTCTGGGCGCATGAATCGTACAATATCAAAGTCTGTCACATTTGCGCCGGGCGACATTGTTTACATTTTTGGTTTATACAATGGTAATGTGTAAGTGCATCCAAATGATCATAGGCGATTAGAACTCATGTGCTATAGCATCAAGATGAACGCTATCAAGGGGACTATCCTGCGCGAACACCAGTATGGCTCTGTCATGTATGTATTCTTCGCTATTTTGAGCTGACTTACCTAAACTCTTGCAGAGGTTGCGCAGCTGTCTACATGAAGAAGGAACTTGTTGTTATCGACAACGCTGTGGATGGTTTCACTCTGTATTCCCTCAGCGACCCGACTCCGATCCGGGACTTCGTCACCGATCGCCCCTTAGTTCCCCTCCCTAAACAGGTTGCATTCAGGAAAGATTCAAGGCTGATCGTTGGAGGGAGTGACAGCGGATCTATATAACTTTTTGAAAGAAGGTCAGGTCAGTTGCGGACGAAATTGCTACACTCGAAGGACGGATTGGTGCAGACAATTGCGGTAGGTTGTCATACTTGATCCGTTCAACTTCAGTCAGTAACGTAGGTCATAGGTGCGCGACACGAATGGATACTGCATTATTGCCAGTGCATCGCCTGCTCAAGGTCGGAGGAAGGCGCTCGTTCGAGTATGGACTTATCACTACGCAGCTCAAAGGACGACGAACTTGCAAGCGGCGATACCAACCTTTCGATGGATGTTGCTCCTAAGGTTTCTACTTTTCCTGTTTGCTGCCGGAGTCCTCGTGTTGTGGCAAATGGGATCACTTGGTCTAGTACAGGTACATATATTTTCTAGCACACTGAGCTTGCTGATGACCCATCAGTAGTACATGGGATGGGCAGAAAGCATCCAACTTCCTGAACAGTGGTGCGGTTATTTGGTGACTCAGTGCAATGCACTGAGAGCGTCGCAAACTCGCCTCAATGTGCTTAAAGTGTCGGCAACACACAGAAAGAGCGGGCAGTATGCGAGAGGCTTCAAATCTGGTCGATTGGTTGATGGAGTTGAGCATGTGGTAGAGAAAACGGGAACTTCAAAAGATATCATATACTTGTGATCCTCTATGCTGACCAATTCAACCAGAATTTGTGCTTGTGATAAGGAGTGGTCGACGGGATATCAGTTTCCCAATCTGGAATAAAGGTAATCATCACTTAGCTTGTTCCCGCTACATTCATAGTGGGGTTTTGTTTTTCATTTCCCCCAGCCTGAGAAATGTTGCCGATTGGAAACAAGTGAGAAGCGGCTCACCGGCGCAACATCCCAATGATGCCCTTCAGGGCCCAGTGACCAGTGACCGTGCCCAACCCACCGGCGCAACACTCCAACACCCACCACACCCACTATGACGTCCCCAACACCCACGGGCGCACCGCCGTCCCATTCCATGGGTGTGACGCTCCAATGCTCACCACATGGACTGTGCCCTCCTCCCATAGTAATGCTGAGGTATGGGTCGTACTCATTCCTTGCATCATTTTAATGAATCAACAGGACTCATCTACCGCTGTTAATGTGCCAATCGGGAACAAAGGGTCGACATGGAGGTATTTCATTCTAGCATTCACAAAGTGCGCTGTGCCCATAACTATTGGAAGCGCTACTTTCCAATTGGTGCAGAGACAACAGCGTATGGGAGATACCCAGTGAGTAGGAAGCAACTCACTTAGAGCTGAGAGTATTTGCAAGTAAGTCTTGCTAGGAAGTAATCACGCTTTGGGGTGCGAGAGAACTTAGATATATTGGGGTGTAAGACCCGCATATATATACGTAAAGGACTGTTTGTCCTTGTAGTGGGATAAATGCCATAAAGGGCGTAATCTATCCATAAAGAGTGAATGAATAAGCCATGAGCAAGAATGGTGTGCTATGGCATCATAATGGTGCGATATGGCGTGATAATGATGTCATGTGACGTCATAGAAGATCTGAAGAAGTATGACGTCACAGGTCTAGAATGGTTATGTAAAGAACCAAATAGAGCAATAAAGTCACAGAGGAATACTTATCATGTGACTGACTATCTAACGCATGAAAAGCGAACGAAAGTCAATAGTGAAATATGAGAACTTCAACAATAACACACTGTTTTTGTCTGCCACATGGAACAAAGTACCTGAAGGTGACCACATGTGGATCGGACAAGGTCATAAAGGCAGTAGCAGGTTACCTACCACTCACAAAGGACCCACCTGCAGAAAACTGGACGCCAACAAATTTCCCAGCAGGGCTCTTATTGGTATGTTCTATTTTACGATCTTAGCCAGGTTCTCATAGTGGGCACTGCAGGCTACATGCCACCTTTACGTCCCGTGCTCCAGCAATGCACCTGCAAGGAGTGTGTTGCTGTCGATGCCCGTGATCTGCTTATGGATTCAAAACTCATTCCCGCACACCTGAAGCATGTCCGAGATGAGAGTTCAAGAAGACAAATTCCCCAAGTACCTCAAGCAGCTGGTTCATCCACCCAAAGCTCGGTATCGCCCGCCAACGACTCACCCACCCAAAGCTCAGTGACCCCCACCAGTGACCTAGCGGCTCATCTCTTTGCGCTCATGCTCACCGACGACAGTCCTGATCCAGAGAGCAGAGCCAACAAACTATGGGAGTCGCGTGTGGCCTATCAAGATAGTGGTCCTGGGCGCCGCGTTGTCGCCAGCACACCCAATCCGCTCAATGTCTCTGATCTCACCGAGAGCCTTTGTCATCTTACCCTTGAGAGTCCAGCTCCTTACTCTGGACCTAATGAGGGGCCACACCTACCGGTGGACAACACTTCCAACACACAACTTGGTCACAATCTGACCAAGAAGGATATAAATCAGCATTCCACCAAAGCATTGGAGTTGATAACTAACATCGAGAACCGTTGCCAGCAATGTTTCCATCTTTTATTGGATCCATCCAGCTCATCCCTCACAACGCTCCACGAAGAGCTTGTTTTCCTTTGTGGTGCCCTGGACGATGTCAAGCGTAATACAGCGACTGTGGGGCTTCGCAAGGCAGAGGTTGCTAAGGCCCTCAATAAGCTCGAGGAGGCGTTACAGTCCCACACTCCTCCCTCCGCCCCTCTTGCGCCATTAAAGTTCGACACCGGTGAGGTTACTTTCCCGTCTCAATAAAAATCACGGCTAATCTGAAAATGCTAGGAAAACAAGATCAAAGTCCACTCGAGCATATGAGTATTGTTGCCCAAATCGCGCTGCTCATTGGTCTTGTTTGCAGCATTGTGCTGAGCGTTAATGAGCACGGAGGTAACTTCATCCTCAATTCCCTCTTGTTGCTCCTCTATCTAGCATTCCAGCGTGCCGATGGTATGCTCAGCGCCTCTCATGAGAACATTATCAAGCAGATACCGGCTACGATCGGGAATGCTCTTGCCCGCTTCACTCCCAACTACAAGACTATCCCATTCGCCGTTTGCACTTGCCACGCAACTTACGCACCGTCTTATTCACCCAGCTCCGATGTACCAACATACCCCGAATTCTGCAGGCATCACCCTAGTCCTGAAGCTGAGTGTGGTGAACCGCTATTGGATGTACACCGAAATGGTGAACATCACCCAAAGAAGACGTTCACTTACCACAACTTTAATAGCTATCTCGCCAATCTCCTATCCCGCCAGGATGTAGAAGCGCTCATGGACCAGTCTTGCGACGAACTCATCGCTTTCCTATCAGAACCTCCCCCTCACTTCATTAAGAATCCCTTCGACGCCCAATTCCTTCATGACTTCCATGGTCCTGTTCCCAAGAAGCTCTTCGTAGACAGAGGTGATGAAGGGCAGTTTATCTTCGCTTTACATGTCGACTTTTTCAATCTCGAGGGAATGCACATTCATGGAGCAAACATGTCAACGGGGATCATCTCCATGGTGTGCCTCAATCTACCCATTAATATCCGATATAAGCCGGAAAACATGTACCTCACCGCTATCATCCCTGGTCCAAGTCATCCTTCCCTCGAAAATCTCAACCACTATATCCGCCCACTCGTTGACGACCTCAAGGTCTCGTGGGAGAGAGGAGTTCGTTATTCTCGCACGGCCAACTACCCCAACGGACGTGTCACCTGCAGCGCTATCGCTCTCACTGTCTGCGATCTCCCTGCTGCTCACCAGCTCAATGCATTTGCCAGCATTTGCAGCCATTTTATCTGTGGAGTATGCAACTGTTACCACAGGAATAGCTATGGCAGGGTCGACTTTGAGAAATGGGTGCCACGTGACAGAGACAAGTTGTGCCAGTATGCTGAGCTATGGAGGGATGCCACTACATTGGCCAAGCGCGAACAACTATTCAATACATATGGCGTTCAATGGACCGAGCTCTGGCAACTACCGTACTGGGACCCAGCCCAGCAGGTGGTTGTTGATGCCATGCACTGTGTATTGGAGGGCTTAGTCGCTCATCACACACGGAATCTTCTCAAACTCACGAATGAAGATAGATCGCATGCTACCAAAGCCTCCGCCTCCACATTTCAGTATTCGTTCAAAGTACCCAAACAGACTGATGCTGCAGCATTCTTGATGACTGCCAAGGAGGTATCTCAAGTACCTTGTATCCACGACCTCCTTGTAGCACAAGTACCACTCCCACACAATAGCGATCATCTCAAGAGTTCCATGAAGAAACTTCACGAGAAACTCTTCCGAAAAAACACTCGTGCACTACAGTATGTTTGTCAGACACTGAGTTGTATGCCTACAAAATCAAAGCAAAGCAAGACTGACTACGTGGATGCTCTTGTGGAATGGGTGAGTGTGTTCTCCAGGCTCCCTGACGATGATAAACTGATGATGTTCTTGATAGTGGAGTAAAATGCCGCTTCTCGCTGCTGCTCCCCCACCCTGCCAACACAGCACAGAAGAAATTCTTCAGAGGATACGCGCTGTCATCCGGGACATCTCAGTACCATCATGGCTCGAATCGCCTCCCCACAACTTTGGTGATGCATCAGCAGGCACCATCAAAGCAGACGAGTGGCATACACTCATCACCATCTTTATTCCACTCGCACTCATCAGTATTTGGGGTGTAAGTGATTCTGATTCCGACACGAAGGCAGCTCTCAATCATACAATGTCCCTCGTTTCGGCTGTATACTTGGCGTGCGCACAGATGACAACCACAGAACAGGTGTCTGCATATTGTACCTGCATCGCCAGCTATGTTGGGAACCTGAAGAACCTCTATCCAACCATCTCCCTGTGCCCTAATCATCACGCGGCCTTTCATATTTACGACTATCTAGTTCTGTTCAGACCAGTCCACTCTTGGTGGATGTTCCCGTTCGAGTGCCTCATCGGAGTACTTCAATGCCTGCCACATAATCACACATCTGGTGAGTTTCCCCTCTGAACAAGTGATTGACAGGACTGACCAGACTCCGGTTTGATAGGAGAACTCAAAAATACCATGCTCCACTCATATCTCAAAGGCGCAATGCTCCGTGCTTGGTTATCCCGACCCAATTGTCCAACGGCGATCCACGAGTGCAAGATCCTTCTCGATCGTGCATACGGTTCTGAAGTCAATGTTGAAAGTGCCAACGATGATGGACTCCTTCTCAAAACCCGCGTCGATAGCCCAACGCCAACCGCCGCCCCCCTGGACCTTCAGCAGCTAACTGGGAAGCTGTCAGTTTTCCAGCGTGCCCATGTCAAACATGTGACTGGTGTCTCATACAGTCGGTCGTCTACCCACGTTGGCAACTCATTGATTCTGTTTTACCCAAACGGAAACAGATCGTCAGCACCGGTTCCTGGGACCATCAAGTATATTTACCAAGCCGAAGACTCCTTCCATTCTGCCGTTCAACACCAGCGCCCGATACATGGAAGGTCAAGTATTGCTGATGCATTTTCCGCATACCCACTTTCCAGCTAAGGTGTATTCTTCCGACCTCAAAAACATGCTCAAAACTGTACGGTGTTTGTGGGTTTATAGCCATTATGCAAGGTGGGCGGTCTCAGAGAATGCCATCGTGGTGCTGACCCTCAGCAAAGTAAGCCCCGCTGCATCGTTTCTGTCTTTTGGGCTGACCAAAAATAGTATTGATTCAGCTGTATCTTTTCGCGTGTAGTTATGATCTGCCTCTCATTTAAGTGGTGCTCTTTTTGTACATAGCACATGATCAATACAAAGACATGGGGCCCTGTGTCAGTCGCCCGCAGCTCCCACTCAATCTTACGCCCGCTAGAATGTGGGCGACAGTGCTCAGCCGTTGAACGGGGAGGGAACGGGCACTCAGCGGGCATTGAGTACTGTCCATCATTGAAATTTCAAGTTTCAACAACACTCTGAACGTTGGTCTAAACTTGAAGTTTTCAGCTTTGTCTTTTTGTCCGTCCAAACAATAAATTCCGACCGCAGTGCGATCTTTGATTAAGTTTGAAATCTAGTGAGTATCTGTACTTGAATACACTACTTGAAATTTAGGCGTACATTCAAGGCTTGATCAAACTTCTTATTTGCGCCAACATTTGGTAGTGCCCCACACTCACCCTTGGAAGCACTTTTTTCAAGCTCCGACGATCTCACAGACCCATTTCCCTCTACAAGGAAAATGGGTCTGTGAGATCGTCCCCCTCGACTGGACTCCCCCTCTAACACTTTCTAGGAATGGGAACCCATTGGCCCCCCAAATGAGCAGCACATGAGGTCCGACAGGGACCTCATCAGTGCCTCGTTTGGAGCCTCTCGAACAGCTGACATGCACATGCGCCGGTGCGCACGCACACAGCCCGCCCTTGTCCTTCCCATGGTCGCCCTGCACAACCATACGGACATCCATGCGCCTGCCCACCTTCATGCTCACTGTCGCACCCACTTTGGTGCATTGTACCGCCCTCACCCTCGTGCTTTCCCTCTCCCGCCCTCTCCCGCACACTCCCAACAGTGACGTGGTGACAACAACGACGCGATGTTGTCTTTCCGATGCGCATGGCCCTCCCGCCCTCAGGCTCCCGACGTGTGCGGCTCACATACCCCTGGACCCACATCACGTCCATCTCGTGCACACCCCGCCCAGGCTCGCACACCGTCGCACTTGCAACAGTGACATGGTGACGACGACATGATGATTGTGACCACACAATCATCATGGCGCGGTCATGACCACCCGCCCACCTTGCCCTCCCCCGCCCTCCCCTGCATACACCTCATGCTCGTGACAGCGACGCGGTGACGACGACGATATGATGATCGCAACCACACGATCG
>JBBPNE010000861.1:0-11860 GCA_038090735.1 Xerocomellus amylosporus | reverse complement strand
GAGGATTTACGTGATGGTGCGCCCTTCCTTGAGATTACATTGTTAGACGCTTAGGCTCACAGTGGATGTGGATCAGGGATCAGGCGATGCTGGGATTTTGATCAGGTTGCCCGCGTGGATGTTGTGTTTTCGCTCAGGAACTGACGATGGGACACATTGATTCGGGTGATTCGATGCGCAAGAGAAGTAGACACAATGTTAAATTGTGAGTATGTGGACATTGACCACGCGTTTCTTGGTATTCGTGTTGCCTCGCAGCAGTCGTACGAGTTCCGATAGTATCTAAGCCCGTTTGAGCTCGCTAGGATAACCACTCGACGGTCACTGAGCTTAGGAATTTATCAGCCTCGTCTTGGTTGATATGGCCAGGCTCAACGTGACACCTGACACTTCCCGAACCACGCCTAACTCGCCGCCGCGATCGCATATACAGCGACCGCCGCCACCTTTGGCGTCAATATCATCGGCATCGGTGACCACTCCACCCGCCCCAATCTCGATCGGAAGAAATCTGGAGTGTTGTCCCGATCATCCTGGAGCCAGCCGTGGAGGGGGTGAAAGACGACGGCGCAGGAGCTGCTGTTTAACATGGCGCGAGGGTGGTGAAAGGAGCGCGGATAGTAGTTCATATGCAATCCTGCGTTGTCGACGATGGGGGAACTGATTACTAACTGTACAGTTCACGGAAAGTGCCGAGAAACGCGTCTACCCCCTTGAAGTTCGGCCACAATGTTGTCTTGTCAGGCTGAGACAATTCGAGCACAAAATCTCGTCGTGAGGCCCATCGGCGAACCTGTCGTTCACCATCATCATGCAAGACGTGATAAAAGGTCTGGAGTGCTCCGATCCGTGGCTAGATGACGGTAACATCATCATCGCCGTCCAAGGGAAACACTTCCGCGTCCACCGTAGCGTCTTGCGCTCCTACTCCGAAGTCTTCAGAGACATGTTCACTATCCCACATTCCCACGACGTCGAGGAAGAGATCATTGATGGATGTCCCGTCATACACCTTCAAGACTCAAGTGCCGACGTTGAAATAATGCTCAAAGCTCTGTATGATCGGAGGTAAAGGGCCCGCACGCAGATCCTGCCGAGCAACACTAACCAAGTTCATCAAAGCTACATGTTCTTCCCTGAAACTCCCATGCCCATTTCCGTCGTGTCAGCATTTCTGCGCCTGAGTAAAAAATACGTTATACGGCAGCTGTTCGAGGAGGCACAAAGAAGGCTTTCATTTGGTATGCCCCCACTGGTACGGGCGTCCACGCTGTCGGCTGCCGGGAACGTGACCTTGTTTCCTGGGGTCAGCGGAACTGACCCATTCAATTTCATGGTCATGAACCTCGCAAGCGAAGTTGGACTCCTCTCGACAGTTGTCGTCGTAGCATTCTATTGCTGCGTTGCTTGCCCTACGTTATCCATCGCCGATGGCTACGACTTTGGCGACGAACGATGTACTCTATCAGCCTCCAACAAACGGTGCTGCTTCCTCGTCCAACGCTACCTTGCAGAGGTCGAGAGACAGCTGCTTGAATGTTTCTCCTATACAGCACCCACCTGTCCACACCGTCATCTCTCTAAAAGCCCATGCAACTCGGGATTACTTTCCATCCTCCGTTCTATCCAACGTCTCAGATGTCCATTTACGATATGGATGGATACCTGGGATAACGGTTTCTGTAGCGCGTGCGGTCCGGAGCTAAGGAGAAAGCATGAAGAAGCAAGGACCAGGTTGTGGATTAATCTGCCTGTCGACTTGGGTCTTGGCTGTTGGGAAAACATTGACAAGGATGCGGAGATCACCTAGGATATCTGACACCGAGTGGGTGACGCGAGCTGTGGGATCTGGGCGGATTCGTCATGTTGAACTTCTACATATACTTTGAGTATGGGCACTGCGAGTGTGAAGGTGTTTGATGATATGTATTGCAGTTTACTGCTATAGTCGATTTTAATACCCGAACACACGTCCGAGTCGCCCAGGTACTAGACTCTTGATTTCTCCCCACTCTCTACGCAGTGGCACATCATGACTTCCGAAGAATCCCCCGTAGCTCAGAAAACAGAATCAGATCGCCTTGATCCATGGATCGAGGACGGAAACATCGTCCTTGCCGTCCAAGGGAAATATTTCCGCGTTCATCGCAGCACCCTGAGTTCCTATTCCGAGGTCTTCAAGGACATGTTTGATTCCTCCAAGCCCAGTGAAGGGGACAAATCGGAGCTCATCGAACAATGTCCCGTCGTACACCTCCATGACGCGGTCACCGATGTTCAGATGGTGCTCAAGGCTATGTACGACAGAAGGTAAGGAGAGCGCCGGAAGGGGCTAACCCACGAAACCCGTTGACGAGTCGCTGACGAAAAGATCCGCGCGATAGTTACCCCCTACCGTACCACGAAAAAGTACCGCTTTCCGTCGTTGCTGCATTCTTGCGCTTGGGGGAAAAGTACAACATTGAACAGCTCGTTGACGAGGCGAAAGCAAGATTGTGTTGCGCCTTCGAATCCACGTTGAAAGTGGCAGCCAAGATGTCATCGTCCCACTCCAAAGCTCTCTCGTTGTTCCCAGGCATCACCGGCGGTGATCCGCACAACTTCCTGGTGATGAATCTCTTGCAAGAGATGGACCTCCGAGCCGCCCTCCCGCTGGCGATGTACCAATGCGTTATTACCTGCCCCTTGACTGCCATCATCGACGGTTACGAATTCAACGGTTCCGTTTGTTCGTTGTCACGCGCAAATCTGCGGTCTTGGATCCTCATGAAAGACATTGTCGAAAACTTTCGAACCCGACTGACGCAAAGTCTGCGCGTATCAAACAGCTGCGTTGTTCAGTCGAGTTGTGTGTTACATATACATCGGCTTTGGTCAGACGATGTAACCGTTGGACAACCGTTCGGGCCTTGGAGGCAAGAGTGGGACAAGTTATTCTGCGATGCGTGTAGGTCGGATTTAAACAGGTGGCGGAGTGCAGCGATTCAAAGGGCATGGCACCAGATACCCACGGCTTGTGGTTTTGAAGCTTGCTCGGAAGCATCAGGAAGACCACTCTTCTCTTTCGACATCTTACTAGATTAGCTTACTAGATGAAGTTGTGTAAGTAGTTTCATGCAACCTTGTGTAAGTAGGTCTCGATCATGAAATTGCACCCGTACCTGTAAAAATCGTGCATCACACGCTTACTAACAGGTTTTCGTTTTGTGTACATTGTCTTCTCTGTCGTTGCCCTCGCTGGGGTTGTGACTAGTGTCCCGATCGCGGATTAGCCAGTGCAACACGGGTACCAGCATAAGACAGTCGAAAGACCCTGCAGGCGCGACACATGCCCCCAGAGCCTCCCAGCTAGTGCGATGGAGCGAGGCAGAAAGAGACGGGTCGAGTCGAGGGTTGGGAGCACAGGTGGAGGATATGAGTGCGAGCGCAGATGAGTGACTCGGATCAACGATTCAGTGGTTACACGTGTCACACGACAGCCGAATTTCATTGACTTTTTGCATTGGACAGACCCGATTATTGAGTGTTAGGCGCATCACTGAAAATTGCGATATATGCAATGACTATCGTGCAAATCCCTTCCCACAATGACAGTGCTTTACTCTGCATCGATGACACTCGTCTGGAGACCCTGATGGACGAAGATCAGTAAAACAGTTGCATGGTGAAGGGAGGAGATGCCTGCCTTGAAAGTGTTGACTGGAACATGGCTAGCATACGTGTAGAGCTTCTCTTTTGCGTTCTCCTCGTCGTTACGTTTGCCTGAGGTACGCATAAGGCAAACTGAGGGATAGAGATCACACAGTAGACACTCACGCTCCAACTTTACGCGTATCCGGTGTGGAACAGTTTTGATGCCTTGTGCCCACAGAGCCTGGTTAAGCTTGGGGTCGACCCGGACGTCCTTGGTGCCCATTGATTTCCTGGCGAACTCGACCACGGATTTGACGGCGTGTGGTGCACGCTTTTTGAACGAGCGACCATGCACGAGCTTGTGCAAATGGATCGTGTACTCGCGAGTCACGACGTCTTGGAGGGCAGAGCGTTTGCCGGTCTGGATAAAGGGAGTTCACGGTCAGTGCGATGGAGATCGTTATCAAGGACGAACTTTGGCGCCTTTTGTTCTGGCCTGTGGGACATGTGAGAACGGGAAGAAACAAGGGCGAACTACCCACCATTCTTGAGGATGTCGATGTCGGTGAGCGGATAGGTGTAGACTGGAGGTGGCTTGGCACGATACAGTTATTCGGCAATTTCCGCCGCCGAGAGACTTTTGCCGTTTTTGGAAATGTACTGTTCAATGGCCGCGGCGGTGCGTGACGTACCCGCACTAGCTCCCTGCCACCGTCATTTGCCAGCTAGTAGAAGAACCTTTTTTCGATCGCTTTTCCTTCTCCCTGGCCCGGCCCAAAGCAGGAGTTCTTCCTTCACCATTGGCCGCCGTGGACGCAGCGAATCAGGAAACCCCTTCCAAGTTTGAACTTCTGCCGAGTCCCGATCAAAGGTCCGAATTTGACTGCTTCCGAGGCCTCGTGGTTAGACTCGATGAATGGCAAGACACTGTGGATGCAGTTGAAACGAGTACCGACGCCCTTGGCACTGCTAGTGGGATTATTACTCGGGCTGCTCATCGGCCGTTCATTGCCCTCCAGCGTACGTTTCTAGTTTGATGCATCATGTCTATTCAGATACCAGGCTCTCTCTGACCTTCAGCCAGTTTCTTGCTCCATCTTGGACAGACAATCCTATATATGTTTCACGCTTGTCCGCACGGAAACAACTCACGCTACCAACCATCGAACAACGTCGTCGGGTGCTTGAAATTCTCTCCACACTTTCGCCTCACCATACAGCGGAATGCACGCGCAGCTCCCAACCTCTATACGCCCAACAAGTTCGGGAACGCTATCAGCCCCTCGTAGGGCTCAGGCCTACGCCCAAAACGTCTTGGCTGTCCTCGTTCGACTTTGGTGACTCCCAACACGTCCATCTTACCCCGACAAAAGAACACAAGTACTTCTTCGCCATCAACTTGTATAACTCGTTCGATATCATCCCAGACCTATTCGCAACACTATTTCGGGTCTCGGCGATACTAGGATACCATAACGTGTATGTCTCCATATATGAAAATGGATCGACGGACCAGACCAAGGCGTTACTTCGCATGTTCGAAGCCCTGACGAAGAGCGTCGGGTTGAGGGTGACGATTCGGACGTCAACGAGGACGAGGGGAGCATTTAACCATCGTATCGAATACCTTGCAGAGGTTCGCAACCAAGCATTCAACCCTCTACACGAGCTCAGAGACTCCCACAACGAATATTTTGATACCATCGTCTTCATGAATGACATCCTACCCTGCGTGGACGATATCCTCGAACTTATCTGGCAAAGCAGGAGAAACAATGCGGGCATTACTTGCGCCGCAGATTATATGTATCATGATGAACTCGTGGGTTTCTTGATTGTTTCTCCGTTGCAATATTCGTTGTCTGACTGAGGTGACTGCCTAGGGTTCGCCGGTCTTTTATGACAATTGGGTGTCCCGTGATATCAACGGCACAGCATTGGAAAATGCACCTTTCGAGGCCATCTTCCATGACCCCCACTCCTCTGACCGTTTCCAGATGCATCTCCCCGTGCAGGTGCAGGCATGCTGGAATGGTGTCGCAGTGCTAGATCCCGCACCATTTTATGCACCACCATACGTCAGCTTCCGTATGGCAAATCTAGTCGACAGCGAGTGCTCGGCGTCTGAGTGCAGTCTCATCTGTAATGATTACTGGGAGGCCGGTTACGGTCGAATAGTCATGGTCCCTAGAGTGAAGTTGGCATACGACAAGGTACGCACAAGAGAAATCGCGTGGTTGGCATTGCTCATCGAGCTGTGGACATACAGAAAGTGTTTGACATCATACACCCTCAAAGACGAAATCTGACCGCTATACGGGGATACGTCCGCCTTGGGGGTCTTCCTGATAATCCACGTACGGATCCTCAAGATCGGTCGTGGTTTGGCCCCCATGATAGACTTTTCACCCCGGAGGAAACTGAGGAGATAGACTTTGTACCTGGGCCTTCGCATGGTGAGTGATCCCGCGTGTCAATACGCTACTGAAGGCTGACTGCGCTTGGATTACGAAGTGTGGTGTTGGGGTTGGGATGGAGCAGGTGATATCGATGGTCCCGACGTGGATCCTATATGGGAGGCGACGCCGAATCGGACGCAGAGGACGGAGGCGGTGACGGTGAAGCACCAGAGGTTGATGGACGCGATATGAGTATTTGCAATTGGGAAAGGAAAGGCTCTGTTAGATTTATGTCTTTGTCTTGCCTTATGTCTATTCGGTTGCCTAGTAGCTGCATATTTGGGTGCGTTTTCTTGCAACTCGGACAGACTCTTTGATTTATCTTCTGAAGGCTACGAAATTCAGGGGCTTTTGGCACAGTTGGTAGCGCGCATGCTTCGCACGGTTGATTGCATGAGGTCGTGGGTTCGACTCCCACAGAGTCCATATTTTGTCCACTGCTTTTTTTTCGATCCGAGGGTGTGGGAGTGGAAGTATAGCCACGTCAGAGTTGTGTACAGCCCCGATCGTCGCCGAGACGGCGTCTGACAGTTCACTGTTTTATCTTGACAAGCTTCACACGAGGCATTCCGCCTTCGGCACCCCGGGTGATAGATGCAACGACGTTCAGGCCTAACCAAAGGACTAGCACGCATCTCCATTCCGTCCCAGCACCGTCTCACTGGAATGGGCGTCGACCCGACGCGCTCACGATGGCACCGACGTTCCTTTGGCGTACCTAATCGAATATGGACCCTCCTGCTCGCCTTCGTGTCCCTTGTGGTGATATCCCGCCAGGTCCTCTCGTATCATCGACAACCACAGCCCGTCAGCACCGTTGGACTGGTACCGATAAACTATCTCCACTCGGCCAACCATTTTACGCCCAAAAGCTCGGAAGGGGGCACGTCGAGCAATCCGTTCCATTTCTGCCCAGCCTTTGGACCTGGGGATGACATTGCGGAAAAGTATGGCGGAGTGGCGCTTGCCCAGAGTCGGTTACACCTGGGGAGTGGAGGGCGGGTACACCGAGTGATTCACAAGGCGTTGCAGGGCCAGCCAGTTACGATGAGTGTGTTGGGTGGTTCGGGTGAGTTTCGCACTACGGCACCTTTTGGCACTTTCTCATCGAATTGCACCCTCTTGCTGGCTAGTGTCGGCATGTCATGGTGCTGGTAACGACCCATTATCCCCCCTGTGTTATCCCTCCCTTTTCTTCCAGTGGTGGTTGAGCGTGTTTCCACATCCAGCTTCCGAGCTCACCAATGGGGCCATGCGTCGGACGAATTCGGGGTACTTTGGTTTCTGTAGTGCACACCATGTGCCCGAGAACACCGACCTCGTGATATTGGAGTTCGACGTCGATGATCCAGGGTAAGTGACACGCGACACTTATGCATTCGTTTCTTACCCGTCTTCCGTCAGTGACAGAAACGGTATGGAATACTTTGAGCTTCTTGTTCGCTCGTTACTCGACAGACCCGACCAACCTGCTGTCGTCATCCTGGGCCACTTCAGCCCGCAAATCTATGATACATATGGCTTCGCTGGACCAGAACATTGGCACAACATCGTTGCACAATTTTATGACGTTCCTCACGTTAGGTACGTCTCTTTGTCTCAGGTTTGGGAGACTGTAGTGACGTTGCCACAGCGTGAAACCCGTTCTGTACCCTACGTATATAACCGACCCCGACCTTATCAAGCCGTACTATGCTGACGCCATCCTCGCCAATCCCGAGGGTCACGTTCTCCTTGCAGATGTCTTGATTTCTTACTTCCAATCTCAAGTTTGCGCTGCATGGGCAACAGCCGGCGGCTATTCCTCCGAGACGGTTCCTCTTGTTCTCGCTCCTGGCTACAGTGGGGATACTCATCTTTTCGGTGGTGTTGGTGCCCGGAAAGGTGGAGCACCCCCTGAGCCCCCCAAGGCCGCTGACGAAAACGCTGCCCCTGGTAAGAAACCTGCAGAAGCACCCGCTGCTGATTCCCACCCTGTCCCTCTCTACCCCGAACTGCGCATCCCACCTGCCCGTATCAATACTCGACCACGCGCATCGCGGCCATTTGAGGAGCCTGTGCCGTACTGTATTTCTGCCAACGATCTTGTGAACCCTGTACTGCCGTCGTTGTTCTTTGCCTCGGGATGGCACGCGGTGCACCCTGATCAGGGTGCCTCACCCTTGCTGACTGCTGAATATTATTGGCATAGTTGGATGCCTCTCAGCACGTTGCGTGTGCCAATCAAGATTGGCGCGGGAGACGTGGGGATATATTATTTGAAGGAGTCGATCCAAGACATTGGAGAAGGAAGCCAGTTGGAGTGTTGGGTGGACGATAACATTAGAGGGGCTGTGATTATCGAGAACGCAGGAGATGTCCACGCGCCCGTGCCCACGTATGTTGAGTTTCTTTTTCACTCTGTGTTGTATGCTCAAATGATTATCCTCGCAGGCTCGAGATTATAGATCACTTTGTGTCACGGGGAAGTCACTATGTGGAGTGTCTGCTGCTGGGTGACGAAGGACAGGCCGTTCCTTCGTTTAAAATTATCGGGATCTTCGCGACATAACGAGGAGTGTTATTTGGACCCAATCCAAATTTCAGTTGGTTGAATCTCAGGGCACTAATGTACGGGACTAACGGTCATGGACTCATTTTGCTATATGCTTGAATACTAGATATTGATGTCGATTTTCTCGGACTCGACCTAGGGTGCAGTACGGTATGTTGGCGATGGGGTTAGGGTTTGATGGCGTGAGAACGATGACGTCTGAATGGCTGCGCCTCACCGTGCAGGCTCAGACGGGTGTCGTCTCTTTGGTATCCGCTTCATGAACGTTACTGCTCCATTTCACGAACTTCCCTTACGCGCCGTAGTTGAATGATGGGTATGAAAAGGTCTCCCCCAACCGGTAAGTTCTCCCCGTGTTCCAACTGCCGATTCTCGCCCGTCCAACAGCTGATTGGTTCTCCATAGAGGCACCCCGTGCGTATCGTTTTGTTATGAGATTCTACGGGAGAAAAAATCTGAGGCCCGTCGTCGTTGCAAGTTCGTCGCGTCGTCCGCGTACGTGAGGATATACTCATCGTAATGTAGTGTCTCTTATCACAGCTATTTGGGCTCTAGCATGGTAAGGGGCTCATCTATAGCGGCCTGAACGGGAACTAAACGCACTCAAAATCAAATTTCCTTTTAGGACCGTATGTCACGTACTTTGGAGTTCAACGTCGTGCCTGTCTTGACCAGAGATCTCTAGGTGTCATCCTTTAAGCAACTCAAACTTGTCAAGAGTTGTAGGTCGTGCAATGAGCCCATGCGCTAGTGATAACGCGTCCGTTTTAGATGACTTGCCAAAGCTTGCTCCGTCGGCAATAGCACAAGGAGTAATGTTTGGGATCGGATGCTTGTTCCAAACATATGGGATTATAGCTGCAGGAATGGTAGGTCCCAGCCCGGCGTATCAGGGATGTCGCGACTCACAGTGGCGGTCCAGCAACGACTTACCATGATAAAGATAAATGCGTTCCTGTGTGCACTGAGTACACTGCTTATCATTGGAACTGGACTCATGAGGGTCATTACCCACTTTGTATTCAAGGCATGTAGATCCTCATCGATACTTTGACGTTCCTCACAAATCACCGTAGTCGGATTTCATCACAGAGTGCATAGGCATTGCACAAACTGGATCCATTGGCCCGGTTGGTGTCTAAGACTACTTCATTGACTTTGGCTGATAGGCTCCCCAGGTTTTTGGGATTTGGGGTTCGAATCCGACGAATCGTCTAGACACAGGCCAAGCTGCCGAATGTGAGTTCCCGATATTTATCTTACCCTGCTAAAGATATGACGCATGCTAGACTGCAACAGTGAGTGGAACCGTGATTCCTTCGCGGAGATCGTGGCCCTCGTTCTTGAGACCCGTAAGCAGCGTTGTATTTGAAATGCAAGATCTAATCATCCTTGTACCAGTACTTGGATTATTTTTCACGTCCATCGCATTCGCGTACTACCGACAAGCGCTTGATCCTGGTAGCGCCGCCAATTCGTACCGCGTACCGTTCAACCCATTACGCAGGGATAACCATCCCACACACTACAACCCACCGTATAATGGGACGTCCTACGTGCCAGTTTACATACCTTCAGCAGGCCCACCTCCCGCCGACGGCAAGCCACCAGAGTACAAGCGTGCATCGGATGTGTTGTTTGGGGGGGACAATGATGCAAAGGAGGACGACGCATTCTCAGATTATGATGGCCCGAGCGTGCCGATGCCGACCCATTGGGTAGAGGACCGAGACGCGAGTTCGCCGCCCAGGGTATAAGCCTTTTGGGGAGGTATGGATACATTCATTCTATTGCTTGCAGTTCAGTCGGACATTTCCTTCTTGACGGACTTCTCACTCTATGACACATGTACGAGTTTCAACGACGGTAGTATACGCCGGTGGCGGTATATTTCGTGCAATGCAATGGAGAAAATTGGAACCAATGGGTTGTTGAAATCGTTACAAGCCAAGTCCTTCACACGAGGGCTGCTGTTTTTAGTGTCTTCGACATGCTAGCTTGGTGAGTACCAGTCGTGAGTCGAAAGCTAACTTTCCTGTTGAATCGTGTCCACACCTCTCCAATCCGTTGGTATACGAGTCCTGAATTCACACATAGATGTCACATCATGGAGTCAAGGCCATTGCTAGCTATTTTTGGGAATAGTTATACGTCTGTGAGAGAGGAGGGTGACCAGTTGAAGCGCTTGTGTAGGCTAGGAAGGTAAGCGACAGCAAGCCTCGAGGAAAGCGATCCATGATACTCATCATGTTCCAATGTCACATTGTGTGCGATTTCATGGGCCATGATGAGAAACCTGTTTGATTGAAGTGAATATTTATACATAAATGTTTGCTTGACATACCACTCAGTAACCACTTTTTTCTCATCGAGGCCCTCTTTCTTGTAGACTTGGTGCTATGATCAACCTACAGCTCCGAGCAGAGCAAGGAAAATCACTCACAGAATCTGTAGTAATGTGCTAGATTCAAAAAGATATCCTTTTGATCCCGATTGAAGGCCATTAGATCTTCATCTGTGTCTTTCCAGAAAATGTAGCAGGTTTTAGACCCTTGTTGCTCAAACACAAGGGCCAACTTTGAGATGAGCTGTGCAAATTCTTGGAGGGCATGCGGTGGTGGATATTGACACCTTGCATCCACTACGCAACTTGGTTTGAATAGCCAAATGGGGGGTTATTCTCAAAGATACTCACGTGCCAAAAAGAACGTGATACGTGTCGTTTCATCTTCTAGATTCCGTAAGTTTTTATTTTAGTTATCAAATCAAGGTTGAAATGACAGATTTATGGCCCAACCTTTCTCTTTCAGCTTTATGGTGTGGGCCTGTTTGCAATGCGCGCCGTGCCCCCTGAAACTAGTGGGGTTTGGTTGATTCCACGGGCTGAATACTCCAACCACCTTCGCCAGACGGGAAGGCACCTGGAGTTCAATTTCGACCTTCTTCTTAGACTCCACTACTAAGGCAGATTATAATCAAATTGAAATCATTGAATCATTAACAATGTCACCTTTCGCATCAGGAGTCCATGGCGATTCAAACTTCATCTCACTGCCATAGTAACGTTTAAGGCTCTCATCACCCGTCGCAAGTAACGAAGCCAGGAGTAGCACATCATTGGGTCCAAATGTTTTGAGCAAGACACGACAAAGTGCGACAGCGATGCTTCATGGAAGTTAGCAAGTGTGATGATAAGGGGAAAGGACATACTCAT
>JBBPNE010000860.1:0-11871 GCA_038090735.1 Xerocomellus amylosporus | reverse complement strand
CTAATATATGTAATGGGAATACAAAGTCAAACAACTGTCCCAATGAGTTGTCATTTTACAATGGCTGCCATTTCATCAAATCCTGACCGAATCCCTTGATCCTTGCACCTATAGAAAGCCAGGAGTAGGCGCTTCATCTCATACACACTCATATGTTAGGGCCCAGGTTAGATGCGGTTAGGGATTATCGACTTTAGTGAAAAACATGCAAACATTGGGACAGTTGTTTGAGCCACTGTATTGTCACATTCGTTACACCATTTATTATTCCAACACCGCTCAGCGGTCACTGAAAAAGGGTCGGCCAAGCTTACTGGATCACACCCTCCCAAGCTCATTTCACTGGAACTCAACACAGTACAACTACCAATATGTCCACCAAATCCACACATCAACAAAAGCTTTACTCACACGCCGCTTGGATACTTGAGGCAATGGGGGCCCTGTCATATCCCGTACATTAGACTCGCTTCCAAGCACTCTGAGTAAGTTCTGACTTGGTCTGTCATGCCCGAGATGGTTTAGCACCTTCGGTCCGATATGGCTCAGAGACCTCGGAGCTGCTTGACACTTATATTACCTCTGTCCATTCTAGTACCTTTACTTACCTCCATTCAAACTAGTTCCGCTACTTAGTATTATCCGTGGCAGTCCCACAACTCGGGAACACACCACCTGAGGAACATGTAGAGATGTTTCCCAGCCCGGTGAGTCATACAGATATTTACTATCTTGCCTGTAGTGATGCAAGTAGCGATGCCAGCATTGTGTGTCAAAAAGTCAGCCATGCAGGGTTCACATGGCTGGGGGTGGCAAAAGGTTCCGGGCTTGCAATGGTTGCGCTGGTCAGAGGGTCAAGTGTAATGCCCTCCACAAGCTTTCGGCAATTGTCAATAGTGGCAGGCAGGTTATCATCCATGCAGCTGGCAGCTGGGGAAGGTTGACCAACCTGAAAGTGAACGATACAGAAGGAAACATCAAGGCTACAATGATGGGAAGGATAAGGCCAAGGCCAAGGCAGCGAGCCTGAGGAGGAAACAAAGGTGGACCATCAGACCTATGAGCCCATTTGACAAAGCACTCTGGCGATCCAACCAGAGCTGGTGAGTACTATATTGATTGGAATTTGAAGTCCCTTAGAGATACTCTCATGTCTAGAAAGCGGTCACCGGTCCATCCAAGACCAAGGTGAGAACAGCAAAGGCAAGTTGATTCTAATACAAGTTGATTATATTGACGTGAGTGACTAGATTCAGTCGGCACCCTGGGTCAGAGTCTATAGAGGTGGACAAACACCCTGACAGTGGTCAACCATAGGTTGGACACTTTCGGGCCTTCCGAGTTCCGTTGCCAGAAGTACTCTTTCCGAGCAGCAAACTCGGGAGCACTCTTTCCGGAACTGTTTCCGGAACTTTCCCACGCTTCCGACCTCGGAAGCATCTACACCTTTTCGGAACCACTTCCGGTATTTTCCCGCGCTCTTCCGGACTCGGAAGCACCGGAAACGTCGGAAGCACCGGAAGTGTTATGGCATGTTTCGCTTAATTGTTTGACTCTCTTCGCTTATTCTACTCTATACTTTATAACCTTCATTCAGGTTCATCATTACCATATTACAGATAACATTACACGAGTATACCTCCGCCCACTCAGACATTGTTCCTGTCATATCCCAGATTTTATGTATTTCCCTCCTACTCCATTTCCGAGCTCCTCCGGGCTCTTCCGAGTTTGCTCTGCGTTTTCAGCACTCCGGACCTCGTTCCCCTGCATCTCCAAACTCATACACCTCCGAGATTTCGGAGTTCCGAGCGTATCTCCTTTAGTTACTCTCCATTTGTACCTTATGCTAACCGCATCTGTACTCTGGACGCAAGACTCCTCCAAGGCTGTGTGACCACAGCTTGGGGTGTTCGTAGCTCCGGAACACTGCCCCGAAATCCTATGTACGTCCGCTTCGGATTCTGTAGTTATTCTGATCATATATATACTGTACGATTACACTCCTGTACTTCAGTTCGAATATCGACATAGACAAACTCCTAGTCTTTGATCACCCTCTTGCCTGTTTGGGACGAATCCCCTTGTGGTCCTTTCGTCCCCAAACACCTCGGGTTTGCTCCCCCTCATCGTCAGCTGTCACAATCACCGTCTGATCACCGTCGGAGCGCACCTCTGTCTCTGACACTCGTCTCCGACCTCTTCCAACCTCTGGGACTCGAACTGCAACAAGGGCACAGCACATAAGCTGAGGCCGACGTCCCATCGCGTCCGAGCGTACTCCGAGATTTTTGGAGTTTCGGAAATCCGGTCAGGAGTTGCACAGTCCTTAACAGTTCCCCCAGTCCACCATGCCATGTGCTGTGACAACTGCACAGCAGCAAGGTGCTCACAATCTCCTGCCATCTCTGAGCCCGAGTCTCAGCTGGATTTCTTGAACGAGCCCGCTGTCACTATCAAGACGGAAGCCAACACTGACTTCCCTGCTGGTCACCGTGTCCAAGATGCTCAGGACGCACTTCTGTTGTGGCATCATGGTACAGCTCTCTGTGACTTTCCACATGCCTGTTTTACATCTGCTGTCCTTCTTCCCGACCCAATTCTGTCTGCTCTCGCATCAAAGGGTTCACTTGCCACCATTGACAACCTTCGAGCAGGCTTACCGTGCCCTTGGGTGTTTGTGGAAAAATATGGTGAGGAGGTCGTGGCCATAGTGAAGAAGCTGGATGAAAATTATAATGCGAAGCAGACGGCCAAGAAGGAAATGCGGCGCATCGAAAACACGTGTCATGCCACTGAGAAGGTGTTGTGCACACAGAGAGCACACAAGTCATGCCGATTACAGCAAGCTAAAGAAAACTGTAACATTCCAGGAACAAACTGGTAGGTTTAGCCCTCTGTCTCATTTGGCTATGGACACAATGTGACAGTATTGTAGTTTTTTCATCAGTCCGGTTGAATTCTTGGATACAGCAGCTCCCACTGCGGATCATTCATCATTTTTGCCCCATGAGGCTGTTACCAAGCCCGTCGCCACTGATCCTCCATCCGGGAACATTCGTTCACCATTGTTGCCGTGCAAGGCTGTTACTATTGCCACCACTACTGATGCTACATCTGGGAACATGTTTTCTTTCGACATCTATACCCCTCAGCGTCCACCGCCCAGTCCTACTCGTAAACGATCTTTCTGTATGGTGGATGTTGGATGGAATGGTAGTAAACGGAGCAAGACAGTTAAATAGTTGGCAATACTTACCTTGCTACCATGTCTCTGATGTTGTCCGTACAAAATCTCGTTTGGCCCACCATTGTGCAATGGTATTTTTGGTCGCCAAACCAATTGCACCATGTGTGATGATATCTTGCACTATGTCTGCCTTTGTGCGGACTGCACGACCCTGTAATTCGACATGAATATTCGAGCTAATATATGCATCCTCCAATCGGGACACATCTTTGGCATGACACGGATCACTATTGGATGATCCACAACATAGAGATCTTATCTGATGTTCTAAGTGCTTTTGCACTGCACGAAGAGTTGGTATGGCAGGACTGCAGTCTTCAAAATGTCCCATGATGCATTTGGCCCCTGAACGTGGTCGGTGATCTGAATAACAAATATTACTAAATGTGAATACAAATCAAGGCTAATCTCACCTTGATAGCCTTGATATGATACTCCTGCCTTTTGTCCAGTGGAAGAAACTTGCCAGGCTGACCTGTCATATTGACAAGCCAGCATCGTTGGCAAACGAAGTCACTAGTATCAGTCCAGTTAAGTCAATCACCCAGATTAACAAATCAGAGACCAGGTAGAGCATACCAGAGTTCAGGTGGCCAATCATGGTGCAGACACTGTAAAAGCTCCAAAACCTCACCGAGATAATTGGAGTTACGTCCACCAGCAAAATGAAAAGCAAGATGGGGAAGGGTGGATTCCATGATCCCTACATCACCATTCTTTGTGGCTTCATAAAGATCAATATATCACAAGACATCTCAATTCCATACAATGGAATTGTGCAAGGTTTGAGCACATTGGCCTTCAGGAAGAGCATCAACAGCCTCAACCACTGCACTTGAAGGCAGCTTGTTAACAATATGCTTGGCCAGATCACATAGCTGAGTAGGACTCTTGGATTGCAGGGCCTCCAGGGTCTCAACATCTCCAATGGCCTTCCATGATGCACGAAAATGTGCTTCAGTGACATGACAAATGGTGCCATGAAGGTTCTGGTAAAAAGGACCACGGGTCTGCACGATGTTAGCCACTTTCTCTCCAGCAAGGTGAAAGCGTGCATCAGACCACGCCCTGCTGTGGTACCCAGATATTGCTTGTGTAGAGAATTGGCAAATGCCATCAATAGGTGAAACCATCCAAAAGTTGGAACCAACCAATCCAATCTTTCAAAAGGATTATGATCTTGCGCACGAAAGTGGAAAAGTCCCTGGAGCCGAGCTGAGGTGAGTTGATCACCAATCCGAGGAGCATTGGGCTGGAAAAATATTGTTGAGGCTGTACCACAGTCAAAGTGACTCTGGTTATCGATCCTTTGGGTATAGACACAAAAGGAGATGTTGACATTGTCATGAGTAATGATGAAGGGGAATTGATGGACCCAGTTATGAACAACCTCCATTTCATTCTGTGATATGGTCTTGAGAGCATGAACAGACCATTGGTGTGGTAATGCCAAAGGAGTGAAGCAAGTTGATACTTTTGGCTGGGGTTCCTTGTGAACAAAGATCATCTTGGAAAACAATTGTGATAGTGTGATCGAGACATCATGAGCTGGCATATGATAGATAAAATGATCTAGATCATTCAAGTCAGCCCTAAGTCAAAAGCCTTGTTCAGGTAAAGTATATACCATATCGGGAACCTTGGTAATATTGCGGGACAGCTGCTTGTCGGACTGTGCCAATTTTAACAGTAGAGACCAGAGCTTCGGGGTCCCACCAAAGCCAGGGCTGCTGAGCTTGAGGATCAGGTCCTCGACAAACAAGGTACAAAGCTCTTCCATGAACAGGTCCTCGGGCAGACACTGGAGAACATGCCTGATCCCTTCCAATTCGTCACTAATAACATCTCTGACACAGTTGAATGCAAAGTGCTCGCTGACAGCAGTTGCTCCATGGGCTCGTACATGTGTGCTGTTGGTGGATCATGGTGGCTGGTGCCATCGAGCTATGTATGTATAATCAAGGGCAGTTCCTCACTGACCATGAGTGCCGAGTGCTCATAACGAATTTTTGGGTGGGTTACACAGTCAAGATCCCCCAGCTGACTAGATTGAGGAAAAGGGGAAGGTTGAGGCCGAGATTGTTCATGTAAGCGAGTACAGCTGCCACTTTTGCAGCTTTGTCAAGCCTGAGGTGCTCACAAAGGTGTCGGGTGTGTGCACACTGGATGGGTGGATGGCCTGGGCTGGAGTGCGGCTTGGAGTGGTCATTGCCATCACCAACTTGAAAGTTGAGCCCATTGAAGTCAGCGCCCGTGTCAATGTCGTGCGCGAGACTGGCGGGGATATAATGGCTCTAGAACGGGCCGTACAGGTCGTCATCGTTGTCTGAATCGTGGTACATGGAAGCGTGCTGTAGCCATCAATCACAGCGCTGCAGTCTGATTACTAGTATTGATTAGATTTTAGTATTTACTAATATGCGCATAGTATGATCCAATTGTTGCCGGGCGTACCCGGGCGTGACATGATGTGTTTGTCACCGCACCAATGTCTCCAGACATTCCTGGATGCATCTCCTTCGGGCATAGCCCTTGCACTTCCTAAAATGGAACATCGGGTTTCAAGGCTAGCTCATCTCAGCCTTGTGGCTTTTTCTTTTCTTTGGCTTCATCTTTCTCATTAATGTGCTCCATCCAGCATTGAAGCATTTTGAGAGGAATTGGTCAAATGGCCCTTGGATGGCTTCAACAGACCCGAAGGTTGAGCCATTTGCAATGCTTGCATTGAAGTCATACCTGCTCACCAGTCAGAAAGTGACATAGATAGAAACCAGCCTTACATTTGTGAGAAGATTTCTCCCTGGTCATCCTGATACCCAGCCAATATCACCAATCAGATCTCCCCCTTCCTCCACATTTCATCAGCAAACTGCTTTACAAGCCTCTATGCCCCTTTGGTTGTGAGCCTGAAAGATATGCAGTGTGAGTCCATCTTCATCCCATCTTAGAATCTGAATATACCGAGCTTGCACATCCTTCAGAGCTGGTTCGCTGTTCTACTCCTTTGCTGCTTCGGTGGCCTTGGCTAGCTCCTCAGCCAACAGCCCTTTCATAAGCTCATTCAAAGCTGGCTGGTAGTACTTGATATTTGCCGATCCACCCGGAGCTCTGAAACCCTGTTCTATGATATGCTTCAACTGTGCCTTATGTGTCTCCCGTATAACTGATTGGGCTGTCCATTGTGGCCCGAGCTGAAAAGCCTTCAGATTGTTCCTAATTCTTCCTTGACTATGCATCCATGTATGGTAGGTCTACCATTCTTAGCTCCCCTGTCAATTGGAAGACTGATTGAACTACCTTCAGTCTGGGAACCCATTCCACACTATCCATGCACTGGTGAGTTTCCAGCCCCCTCAATTGAGTAACAATTCCCTTCCAACAATTTCTCCTTTCCCCTGTCTCGGTGGCCTTCCATGCAGGCCATATATGTTTTAGGATCAGGAGCACATCAGCTGGCAACAAGGAGTTCTGTCTGGCTTTTGTGACACCAACAAAGGTTGAGGGACCAGCCTTCTTTTCTGGCAACTTGTTGTCTGTACCATCCACCACTGGCAATTGGCCATCTTGCTCAACAACTGCCTCATCATCCCCTGTCTCTGTATTGGAGCCATCATAGTCAGTTTGCTGATACTCGGTTTCAGCATAGTCAACCTCAGAGTCGGCCATGATACACAGTATGGTTATGAGTGAAGTTTTTTACTGCCTCCACCTCAACATTTTGGTAAATAGAGTGTGTGTGGTACTTGATGAATCCTAGAATATTATTAGATCATATAGCCGACCCCCATTAGGGTGTGACATAAGCTGGACCTTAAACAGTCCTCAGAACAGTTCTCGGAGCCTGAAGTCCCCTCACCGACCCTGGAGATAGCCCCATGCAGCAAGTGCAATATCCGCCCAATGGAATATGAATCCATATAGCCGAATGTCACCTGGCCAGCCATGATCCCTTCTACTGTATCTCCAGGCCCCATGTAGCACTAAGTATGTCTGCCCAATGGATGAGTCTAGTGGACTCATTAACCAACCTGACTAAGCTTCTGCAATGCTTTCAGACCTCGAATGACTATATCCGGGAATGGCTTCACCACAAGGGTGAATTTCTTCGGGCTCTTCTAGACATGGAGGCACCTCCAAACCCAAGGCAATGTTCTCAATGTGGCGGGGATGGCATTTATCAATGCTCTGACTGCTTCGCCCAACCCCTATGTTGAACTCAATGTTGTCAGGCTCAGCATGATTGGAACCCGTTCCATCGGGTTCAGCAGTGGACCAGGTAGGTCTTTCTTCAAGGATTGTTCATTGAACTTGGTAGGTGATTGGTTTGATTTCCAGACAGCTCCTATAAAGGAATTGACAGGCCGGCTTCAAGTTGTGTCTCAGACATGATGGACAGCCATGTCTGACTGGGGGACGCCCTAGCGAGGATCACTCGGGCCACAAAGAACCGGCAGATGAGTGTATGGAATAAGGTATTTACGCTTGGCTTTCTAAAGGTGCAAGGATCAAAGGTTTTGCTTAGGATTGGATGAAATGGCAGCAGCTATAGCAAAACAACAACTCATTGGGACAGTTTTTTGACTTTGTATTCTCATTACATATATTAGACCCTGGAATGCCATAAGATGATTACATACCTTATATAAAGGCTATATTATATCACCATTATGTCATTAATGAATTTACAGCATATATAAACACTGTCTTCACAAATGAATGCCCTCATTCCCACCATGAAACACCTCTCTGCTGCTCAAAGAGACAACTTCATCTCTCTTGATTCTCTTGATCTTTCCTGCCAAAACATTGCATCCCAAACTGGTATGGAAAGTGCCCTGTGGCTAGGGTCCTTCAGGAAATCCAGCCAGACAGAGAAAATCACCATGGTGGCTGTTCTTCCAAACTCTCTCCTACCAACAAACATGCTATTGTCCAGAGAATCCTTACTGGGAAGGCCAGCAATGCAGTCCAGGCCACTCAGTTCATCAATACTGTCATCAGCACTCCTGTGTCTTCACAGACAGTGAGGAATACCCTCAAGGAGGCCTCTCCAAAGGCTGTGGTAAAGAAAAAGAAACCTCTTCTCTCTGTTACTCATAGAAAGGTGAGGTTAGCCTTTGCTCTCAAGTGCCAGCATTGGACTGTGGAAGACTGGAAGAGGGTGATTTGGTCAGATGAGACTAAAATCAATAGGATTGGTTCAGATGGATAGGAGTATGTGTGGAAAAGGAATGGGGAGGGGCTAACTTCTGGAGAGGTCTAAGGTATAGTTAAGTTTGGAGGTGGATCACTCATGGTATGGGGCTGTATAGGGTGGAATGATGTGGGAGTTTTGAGTGAGGTGGAGGGGAGGATGAATGCTGAACAGTATGTCACCATTTTGGAGGGAGGATTGAGGCAGAGCATGGACGATTCTGGAATTCCTGCAGATGAAGTCATTTTCCAGCAGGATAATCATCCCAAGCATACCTCCAGAAGAGCCAAGATCTGGTTTGATGAGCAGGATATCAAGCTTCTGGATTGGCCTGCTCAATCTCCAGACCTTAACCCCATTGAACACACTTGGGGTCCTCTCAAAAGATACCTTGCAGGATATAAAAGGGCTAGCACAGGGGTTCATTAATTATGGGATAGAGTGGTGGTAGAGTGAGGAAATATTTCTGAGGAGGAGTGTCAGAAATGGATAGAAAGTATGCCTAGAAGGCTTCAAGCAGTTATTAAGGCCAAGGGAGGCCATACCAAGTACTAAATATCCTCTCTTGTACAAAGTCAAAAAACCTTCCCAATGAGTTGTTATTTTGCTATGGCTGCCATTTCATCAAATCCTAACCAAATACCTTGATCCCTGCACCTTTAGAAAGCCAGGAGTAATTACCGTATTCCATACACTCATATGTTAGGGCATGGGTTAGGAGGTACTTGGGGTTATTGACTTTAGTGAAAAACATGCAAACATTGGGACAGTTGTTTGAGCCACTGTATATCATTTAACCCACCTCTCAATCACCTCGCAGCAGTTCCATTATTCAATAGATACTTTAGGAGAGTTGCTGGATCATCCTGACTTCAAGATGCTTGTGCTCTGGAGTGAGGACATTGAAACTCAGTCCCTGAGCGTCAGGAAACTCGTGGAACACAAGCTTGATGATGCACACATGGTTCTTTTGCATCATGCAAACCAATGGACTTTACATGTCAACAAGGGATTTTGGCTGCATGCTGAATGTATACTTGCTTGGCGCAAAGATAAAAAAAGTGAGTACCTTCGTGTTTGCATCCTGCATCAGCCTAAGACTCACCTTCTGCAGTTACCACCATAGCATGTCCCTTACCCCACAAAAATCTAGCAGCTTTGTATCCTGAGATCAACTACAGTGTTTTCCCTTGGGAGCATCCTTATAATTGAAGGGCTGAGATGGTGGCATGCTCACCAGTGGGACAGAGAAAGCCTGTTTGTGATGATGTGGAGGACAAGTGTTGATTGTAGCTGAGGTCCATACTATTTCATACTGTATGTAGCAGAAATTGTGAATGATGATGAAGGCAAATGTGCTTATGTTGGTGATTTCAATTGGTATGGTTGAAATGAGTATTCAGGTTGCGAGTAAGGGAACATAATGGATGCAAGGATCAATGCTTCATGGGTCTTCAACCCCACTGTCACTGCCAAGACTCAGAGACATCTGAATTGGCGGAGAAAAGGACAGCCGCTAGTGAGGGAATCTGGACAGAGAACAGGACCCAAGGTTGGGTGTGTGCAACGAGAAAAAAGGGAGGGAAACACTTCAATGGGTCTTCAACCCCACTCTTGCTCAATATGTGGTAGTGACAGGGCAACCCAATGGACATAAAGTCCAAAAGTGTTCTCTGCATGACACAAAGTCTGGCCACAGAGATGGAATGAGAGGCACAAAGCCAGCTCTAGGTAGAAGTCATCAGGGTCTTGAAGTTTGGTAAGTCTTGAGGCGGGAGTGTTGAGAGGTGGGCAGGAGCGGCAAGTCAGCGGCAGTGGGTGATGGCATGAGTGGTGACCAAATCATATGTATGTATGAACAATGCCACATGCGCTGTAGCACCAAACTGCGACAAATAATCACAACCTCGGATAACCCACCAAATTCACAATGAACACTCCAACTGAACCTCATTGAAACCATGCAAGCATGGGATCGAACCTATTGAACCTCAGACCACCATCTATTCAGACCTTCAAATATTCCAACATAGAGGGTTGCTTTCCAGACATAGCTCTGCCACATTCTTGTTATTCACTAGTCAGTCCACCACGAACTCATTATTGTCTTCCCCATCACAAGAGAGGAATTGTCCTCTCCGCACCCTTCACCCGAAGTCAGGAGAAAGTTGACTTCATTGGAATATTCAGTCCTTTGTCTCTGTGACGCGTTGGAACAGTGCTTTTTCGAGAAGAACCTCAGGGGGGAGGTGACTCTGGCATCACACCGGAGGACCTACAGAAGGTCGGATCTGACATTTCATTTGTTAGTCCACACTGACTCAATTTCAGGGAGAGGATGTTTTAGAATGAGATATCAAGAATGCAAAGCTGCCTGCAGAAGTGCTCTGTCAAGCTACCCTCATGAAGCAAGCAGGCTGTGAGACCACCTGAGATGCCTTCGGGCAATGGCCTCCCCATGGGACTTAAAGAAGTGGAGCACTACCACAAGTTCTTCAAATACCTCGTTCACTGCAATGAAGATTCCCTTCAGCAATATGAGGCCACCATTGCAGATGCAGAATCAGTGGCCAAACTGCTTGTGTTCAGGTCTGACACATACATGGAGGATTTCACATCATTGGTCACATCAGATTGGCAACTGGATGTCCTCAGCCACAGGTAAACTTTTGTGTCCTATTGACTGGACCAATCCCTTATAAGTGTGCTTGTCACCTATACGTCCAAAACATGACTACCATCATAATACAGCCCTCACATCAAGCCATCACTCACTTTAACCCCCAGGCCTTCAAAGCAATATTCATATCCCCAACATCCACAGAACCTTTGGAGAATGATGTTCAAAACTCCAGGCTTTCCAGAAAACTTGGTTGGGTTGAAAGACAGAGGTGCCTGAACATTGCTAACCTGATAGGCATGAAGACTGTTCAGCCCCATGCCATAGCCTATGCAGCTTGCCAGATATATCATTGACACATTATTCATTGCAACATGGGACACTCACTCTGTTTAACTTGATTTTAGCTTTAGTTTGCCCTGTCATAATGTGGGTCATGGGCCCTTGCATACAGTGTGTTCAACATGCATGAGTTCTATAATGCAATCGTAGAGTGGTTTGAGGAGAGAACCACTGAGGACGAACATAAGTTCATCATGGAGTGTGGTGGTGGAACAGGTAAGTTGCTCAGTTGACATGTGTGATAGACACTGCTCATTGGAGCCTTCAGACCAGTCTTTGGCCCTATGTTTGCCTTCATGATCAAGCCTGGTTGCATGGCCAGCAAGTCAGTAGTGAAATTGTTGAAGAGGTGCAGGATCACCACTGATGGCATGAATGGGTGGTAATGTCTCTGAGTTGAGAATATGTAGTATGCTGTATATGTCAAGAATGCATTGTGCTTGATATTTAGTCTAGTTCCAACAA
>JBBPNE010000859.1:0-11871 GCA_038090735.1 Xerocomellus amylosporus | reverse complement strand
GGAGGGAGGGGGAACCCGGCGGTGGCGGGCGCGCAGGGCGCCGAGGCAGGTGGGGTGGGGAGCTGGGGGGAGCGCTGGTCCCCGGCCGAGGAGGGGAGCCAGGCGGAGATGGAGGGGAGGGTGTGGGGGTCGGGGATGGGCTCGCTGCAGCGGGGACAGCGGTGGTGCTCGAGCAGCCTGAGGCTGTCTGTGAGCTGCTGGAGATGGGCGACGGTGCGGACGAGGATCTCGAGCTTGAACTCCTTTTCGACGGCCCGCGGCTTGTGCCTGGGCTCGTCGTCGAGGGAGTCGTCTGGGGAGTCGGCGGGGGGGACGAGCTCGCGGAGGGCGGCGAGGGCGTCGTTGATTTTTGTGCGGCGGGCCTTTTCGATGAGGGAGTGGTTGGCCTTGCGCTGTGCCTCGCGGGCAGCACGCGAGAGGGTGCCTGGTCTGCGGCCGCGACGCTTTGGGGGCGGGTCGTCGGGCACGGGCTCGCAGGAGCGGGCGCGCTTTGCTCTGCGGGGCGGGTTGCACGATGCGGCGTAGAGGGCTGGTGCGATGGGGCGGAGGGACGAGGAGGCCATGGGGACGAGCAGAGCCGGGTCGGGTATTTAGCTCGTGTGCCCCTCTGCGCCGCGATTGGCTGCAGCCCGCACGTGTGTCCGCCCCTCCCATGCTCCGTCGCTCGTACACACGCATCCTCGCCCGCCGCAACGTCCACACCCGCGCCCCCATCCAGACAGCCGCCGCACTCATCATCGGGTATGCGCCCTCTCCCCGCCGTGTCCCCGCTCACCGCACCAGGGACGAGATTCTCAACGGCAAGACCCTCGACCGCAACTCCAACTACTTTGCCCGCTTCTGCTTCGACCACGGCATAGACCTGTGCGCATCCCCCCCGCGTCCTCTCCCTCTCTGACCCCTCCCAGCAAGCGCATCGAGGTCATTCCCGACGACGAGGACGAAATGTGCGTCCCCCTCTCCCCTCTCCCACCCCGCTGCCGAGTCCGCCCAGCGTCGATGCGAGCCGCAGAATGGTCGCACGCTACGACCTCGTCGTCACCTCTGGCGGCATAGGCCCCACCCACGACGGTCCGTCGCCCCTCTCCCCCCCGTCCCCGCTCACACGCCGCAGACATCACCTACGCCTCGCTCGCAAAGGCGTTCCACCAGCACCTCAGCTACCACGCAGAAACCCTCGCCCGCATGGACGAGCTCATCCGCGTGCAGCAAAACGACGACCAGCGCATCGCCCGCAAGCGCATGGCCCTCTTCCCACACGCCGCCGAGGTCCTCTTCGTCGCCCCTGACATCTGGGTGGTCCGTGCCCCTTGCCCCCCTTGCCTCCTGCTCACTCCCCCCCAGCCCGTCGTCCGACTCGAGGGCAAGCTCTGCGTGTTCCCCGGCATCCCCGCCCTCTTCCAGAAGATGCTCGACAACCTCAAACTCTTCCTCCCCCTCCCTCCCCCACACGCCCGCCCGTGTCGTCTACAGGTCTTTACAAAGTACGTCCCACCTCTTGTCCATCCCAGGGTGCTTATCGCCTCAGCCTCCCGGAATCATACATCGCACCCTACCTGGCCACGCTGCAGAAGCGCGTCACCTCAGAGGCCATCCGGATAGGCTCATATCCACTCCTCCAGTCTGGCGTATACGTCTCACTCATCGGTGCAAATCGCGATCGCATCCGTGAACTCGCTCAAGAGGTCGAGAAGGAGGTCGAGGGCCGCATAGTCTCCGAGGAGGAAGCAGAAGCAAAGAGGCGTTCCGGTGGTGCCTAACGATACCAGTGTGTGTTTATGTCAACCATGTACTTTACTCGGACCATGTCCTGCTCAAACACGACGTCCCAACGTCCCGACGCAGCCCCTCGCGCGTCAGCGCGTAGTCGTCCCAGCCAGCCCACGCTTTTCGCGCATGAGCTCTATAGGGTCGCAAGAGGGGAAACCCAATGTGAAAAAAAGTCCCTTGAAACCTGTCCAGAGAGAGAGTCGATCGTGCTGGCCGTCGTCGAGTGCAGCAGTACTCACTATCACGGCCATCAGGGTAGCGACACTGCATCCCTGATCGCATCGACGACCGACCGCGTGACCAACTCCTCCCCAACCAACCCCTCCAGAAGCTCGCTCATCCACCTCAAACACTGCTCCTCCTCCGGCGATCGCTCGTCGTACTCCACGTCGTCCGCACACTCCAACACCGCCTCCCGCTGATCCCGACTAAACACCCCGAGCGAAAACGTCTCGTGATGCTCCCTCTCGCACCCATCGACGACGATCATGTCCGGGTACACGTATTTGTGGACGTCGTTGAAATTGTCCTCTCGCCGGTCGAGCCGGACGACCTGCCAGACTTCTTCGCCGTCGGTAAAGACCATGTTGACCCAGTAGAGGAGGACGGCGCGGAGGTGGGACGCGAACGTCCCCGGGCTCGTCGCCTGGAAAAAGACTTCCTTGTCTGATTCGTCGTCGGGGTATGCGTACGAGAGCGCGTTGTATTCAAAGGTCAATCGTGGAGGCATCGCCGTAGGGGGAGGAGTGTGCAAAGTGGGGGTTGATTATCCTCTCATCGCGGTCGTCGTGTGCCTTTGATTTTTATCCTGTCTGACGTTCGCTCGCGGCGTTTCATTTGAACCGGAAGGTACATACATGCATACGCTAACCCTATCGATACGACCAGATGCGGCGACAACGCCCAAACCCCCGCCCGTGTGCCCATTTCCGAGCGGGCATGGCATGATTCATGTTTGCAAGCCTTGATGGCGTTCAACATGTTCATAGCGGGACGGCGCGAAAAGATCCCCGTTCCTGAACTAGACCGTGCTATGTAAAAAGCCCTGCACGGCACTTCGCCAGGGTGAACGCTGCAGTCTAGAAGAAGAAGCCGGTCATTCGCGGGAGGAATGGACCGACGACCGGGTCATGTGTTGCCGAATGAAATCACGATGTGGGTCCCAGCGGTGGTCATCGGTACCCTGTTTTGTTGGGTTCCATCATCCAAGTCAGGTCATGCGGCGGAGGCGTGGTCTAGACTCGCGCGCGTTCCCGCGCCCCATGGGAAACTGGTAAACCTTGCACGTCCTCACTAACCCCGATCGCACTCTTTTCCTGCGATGTGATACTGAACCGCTAGTCAACCCTGTTCGCAGGACGTCGCGAAAGGAATCACGTACCTGGATATACGGGTGCTGGCCCAAGGTCGACTCGCCTTTTGCCGTGGGCGTCGCCGAAGAACTACATAGCAGCCGACATGATTCAGATCAGGTGTTCACATGTGGACACACCGTAGGATCTGATCATCGCCACGCCGACCCCATTGTTGCCCACCAATCAGTGCATATTAATACCCACGGGGGCACGATACCCTGACGAGAGGGGACGTAAAACGATGACGTTGAGATTGTGACCCAACGGAGCTCGGCGTGGCGAGTGTGGACCCGAGTCGCTGTGAGGTCATGCATCTACGTGCTTGCGTCGACGACAAGGCTGGAGCAGCGCCGTGTTTTATAAGTGGGATTCGAGTGGGTCTTCGCCGGTCCGCATGGGTTACACACCACCTTGGGCACTGCGAGGGTTGGGTGGTGGGCTTGATACCGGGCTGCGTCGATCGTCGACGCGGGTTATATCGTGTGTATCGGTCCAGCCACGGATCATCTCCGTCAGTCAGCGCTGTCAGCACCTGTCAACACGGTTATCATGACATTGACACTACGCTCAGGTCAGCTGGGCTTTGGTTTCAGCTACCACGCACTTGTGCAGTTGCCCTGGCGATGCATTGCTGGAATACATTCGAGAGGTGCTTCACTTGGTGAGCAGGGTCCTATATGGAAGCAGACACGCCTGGCGTGGTGCAGCGCAGCTGAAATGAACAGTAGTCCAGCACGAGTTCCACTAGTGGGACTCCGCTAACCCGAAGCGACTTCTTGGGGGGAAAAAATTCGTTCAGACTTCTCCCGAGGATTCTCTGGGTCGAGCTGCTGCCACAGCCGTGGTATGGAACATGGCGTGTGGTCCTCGTGGACGGTTGTATCGAGTGGACGGTGCTGGGTTCGGACATGAACAAGGCATTGCCAACTCGACCAGCCGTAATTTTTACCCAACTATTGTGTTTCATTTGAACCCGTCAAGGAAAGGTCTGTCCATGGCCACCGCGTTGTTCGCTTCTAAATCCCTTAAATACCCGACATCGGCCCATCAGAACCCTCACTACATCTTTTTCGCAAACGTTCACGATGTACGCTTTCACGACCGTCGCCTCCCTCGCCCTCGTCCTCGCCTCCCGCGTCCACGCTGGTGTCTACGTGAGTCCCCGTCTCCCCGTTCTCCCTCTCGTCTAACCCGCTGCCCAGGTCACCAACCCTGTTCAATCTTCCTCGTGCGCAGGTGGTCAGTCCTGCGAGGTGGACTGGGTTGATGACGGCCTGTCGCCTGTTCTCTCCTCGATCGGCGAGTGTGAGGTCGCCCTCTACACGGGCGAATTCGTACGTACCCCCCGGCGTGTTGCCACCCCAGGTTGTTTTAACCCTTGTTCTAGGTCCTAGCTCAGTCGCTGCCCGCAGTCGACGTCTCCACCACCTCGACCTTCACGTTCACGGTACGTTTGTCGGTTTATATTATAGACATGCGCTTCATTCTCCACGTCGTAGGTCGATCCTAATGCCGGTCCTAATGGACAATAGTGAGTGCATCCCTATTGTTGACGACAAAACCCGCTCTAACTTCGACCCAAGTTACCTCGTGTTCAGCGCCGAGAGTATCAGTTATACAGGCTTCTCAGGCTCATTCACGTCAGTGTTGTCTCGTCACATCGAGCTTTGACTAACGCAGTTGCGTTGCAGCCTCACCGGCATGACCGGAACGACCCCTGGCGGTGGTTCGTCTACCCCCACCGCCACCGCAACCAACTCATCCACGCCTACAGACACAACCACAACCTCTCCCCCGGACTCAAACACATCGACTCCAACAGGTACTTCCACTCCTGTTACTGGCACCACCACGCCGACCGGTTCGACCCCTGTAGACACTACTGCCACTGGCACCGCAACCGCAAGTGTGACCGCGCCCACCACCACTGCCACTGGCACGGCGACCTCCCCAACCACCACCACCGCTACCACTACCAAGGCGACGACGACTTCCGCTTCTCCTACTACTACCAACGCTGCTGGTCGTGTTGGATCTTCTTCGTCCCTCGGCGGCGTTGCCGCCCTGCTCGTCCTTTCTGGTGTTCTTGCTTTCTAAAGGGTTTTCCCAATATACCCATCGCAGGTGTTGAACGATCATCGTGATGTTTTCTTCTTCTCCTGTTTCTTATTCTGCCCTGTAGAAAAAAAGAGCAGTTTGATACCTTTGTTCTCTAAGTTTTTGTTGTAATATTCCTTGTTGTTGGTATAACTTCACGAACTTGGCTGTTTTCTTTTACGACTACCTACGTCTCGCGCTAGTATTGTTTTGAACTTGGGACACCTTCGGGTGACTTTTCATTCATGCATCATGTGCCGCGTGGGAGCGAGACTGCAGTCGTAAGCGTGCGACTTGAACACGACGATATCACAACCCTGTCCGATGTCTACGACCGATCCCAAAACTGCAACACCTCGCAAGCAGAAACAAAGAGAAGTCAGATCGCAACCCGCTCCGAACATCAACGATGCAGAACGTCTCAAGACGATCGTCCGTCGTCTCCCGCCCAACTTGCCCGAAGAGATCTTTTGGCAGAGCGTCCAAGCCTGGGTCACCGACGACACGGTCGTCTGGAAGTCGTATCATCCTGGAAAGCTACGTACGAAGCGGTGCGTCCCTGCGCGAGATTTGTAGACGATGAGGAATTCTGAATCGGATGCGAAAACCTAGGGTGAACAAGGAGGGGGTGCCTTCGCGCGCGTACATTGCTTTCAAGAACGAGGCGCTGGTGGCGACGTTTAGTCGCGAGTATGACGGTCATTTGTTCAGGGACAAGGCAGGTGGGTGTGTTTCTCGTTCCGCGCGCGTCGTGCTGCATGCCGCATCCCCGTTCCATCGACGTTGCTGGGACTGATGCGATCGCAATAACAGGCAACGAGTCACACGCTATCGTTGAATATGCACCATTTCAAAAAGTGCCTACAGAGAAGAAGAAGACGGACGCGCGAAACAATACGATCGACAAGGGTGAATACGGACAGCATCGTGGTCGGTTTACCAATCTGATCTCTTCTCTCTCGACAGACGAAAATTACCTGTCGTTTCTCGAGACGCTCAAGGGTGCAGCCAAGACCGAGTCTGTCTCGCTCGAAGCGTTGAGTAAGTGCTTGATCGTCGTGGCGCCGAATCGGTCTGATGCCAGTCCCTCTCTCTCTCTTTTCGTTGCGCCGCCAAAAAAAAGTCGCTGCGTCTCAACCACCCCCACACCCGACGACCACGCCGCTTCTCGAAGCCCTCAAGGCGGAAAAGTCGGCTCAAAAAGACAAGGAGACGATTCTTCGTAATCATGCCCATTACAAGGACGCCATCGCGAGCGGATCGTCGTCGAAAAAGGAAGAAGGCAAGAAGAAGGCGGTAGCGGCGTCGGCGTCGGGGACTGCCGTGCAAGCTGCGAAACTGCCTGAACCCCCCGTGGCGTCGAGCAAAAGGGCTAAAAAGACGGCGGTGGCGGCGGCGGCGCAAAAGGCGTCGACGACGCAGGTGCAGGACGGGCAGCCCCAGGGAAAGAGTCCGCCTGCGGGTGGTGGTGCGCCGTCGAGTGCGAAAACGCCCGCGCCGGTGCCGAGTCCTGGACATGGACATGCGCCCCGTCGGCCTCCCAAGGAGCCACATGGCCATGGCCGTTCGCAAGGCAAGAGCGATAGGTCCGCCGTGGCTGTGCCTTCCTCTACGGCCGCGTCGGCATCTGGCCCCGGCCCTGGCTCAACGCCAGCTCTCACTGTGACCACGGAAACTGCACTTGCAGGCTCGTCTGCCAGTGGACCCGTTCCGGCCCAAGGCCAACGGAAGAACCGGCCCGTGATCGGGCTCGGTCGTCATTTCGAAGCGGCGCTGAACGGTGCTGGTGTGGCGGTGGCAGTTGCGCCGGGGTCGGGACCTGGACCTGGACCTGGACCGGTCAGCGATCGCAAGCGGCGCGACAAGGGCGGCGAGTCTGGGCCTGGATTGACCGAAGGCGGCGCTGGGAAGGGGAGGAAACATCGGGAGGAGCGTCAACATCAACAGCCAGAGGTCGTCCCGAGTATTTTGCAGCGTCCGGAGGTGGGGGGTCCGGCTGTGGTGGTAGTGCCACGGGCGGAGGGACATGTGGAGGGGGCCGGTGCCGGTGCCGGTGCTGGTGGTGCTGGTGGTGGCCCCAGTGCGAGAGGGAGCGTGAGGAGGGGAAGAGGCAAGGGAAGAGGTGGGCATCGTGGTGGGTAAATTGGTATGCGTCGTCTGGTCTGGTCAGAGGCTCTGGACTGGGAGACTGATTGGGCGTTTCTCCGGCGCGGAACGCGTCTATCAGAGCCCTCCGAGTCAGACGCGGTCCAGGTGCCTTTGGACGGCCGCATCTGGTCCGTGGCGTCAAGCCGTGTTTTTTTGCAAGGTTGTCATGCAAACAAGACAATCGACGACTTTCATGACGTTCTCGTACGTGGTTCAACAATTGCGACGGTCATTTTGTTCCGGCACTCTTGTAAAATACATAGTAGGTCGCATTGCAAATTGACAGGGATTCACTCAAGTTTTATCTAGGGGTTCTATTGTATTCGGTTTACTCGGTCAACAGCAGAATTTCCATGCGACCAAAACAAACCACAGTTGTCCAGCAAGTACTGCTATTGTCGGGCACGAACTAGTCGTAGGCAGCCCCTTCGGTAGGAGGTCAGTCCGAATCAGGCGTTCGATAAGGCTGCGCACTCGCTGCCCTAGAACGTCTGGTTTCGAGACGATGACTACAATGCTCTTGTCGTTTCACCGGACATGCCGTCTCTGTTCGGCATGTCTCGCCTAAGGCGAAATGGTGCACGGCCAAGGCTGAAATGCACGCTTAAGGCTGAAATGCCGTACGGCGGTTAAGATCCTGCCACTGATTTAAAGCAGACCTTCGTATGATCACAAAACGACTATTGTCTGATCTTCAAGTATTAGGTCTGGCTCAGGGGGACGATGCAGATGCGTAGCATGGCGTCCGAAGCATCAACGAAACTAGGTGTGTACTCCTCGTTCACAAACGGTGTCATTTGTTGACCGTCCCTCACAAGAAATCAGAGCCAGTGGACACAGTATCGCATACTCCGTCGCCTTCGAACCAGACGGAAGCCATCTATTACGCGCTGGTGGGAATGGGATTCGGCAATGGCAAGTCAGCGATGGGCTGGAGGTATGGGGGTCATTGGAGCGTGACTACGTCTTCGCCCCCGCTTTCTCGAGGGATCATAAATGGATAGTGATCGGAATCAAGGGGGGAACGAGTGTGTGGGACGCAAAGACCCACGACAAGGTCTTCCACAAGGTAGTCCCGGACTTTGTGCTCACGGTGGACATCTCCCCCGACTCGACCAAATTTGCGGCCGGGACTGGATTGCGCGAGCCCACGGATGCACCCTCGGTCAACGTCTGGGACGTCACGAGTGGAGAAAGGCTTGTTGGCCCGCTCGAACATGACGGTAGCGTCGTTGGGGTCAAATTCTCTCCTGACGGCGATCACATCGCCACTGTCACTCAGAAGCACCACATCCGAATTTTTGATGTCAGAAACGGCGACCAGCTTATCGTCATCGACAATCCGATGCCTCGGTGGTCTCCTCTCCAATCACTCCCTTTTTTTTTTTTTTTTTGGTTCCATTTTTGTCCCGTTGGGGTTGACTAACCCTATGTAGGACAGTACTAACGTGGAGCTAAAGGGACCCTGTCCCGTCGAGTCCCTAGCCCTGCGAATGCTTCGAGAGCAGGCTGTAAGGCCCCTCTCGATCCCGCCGTTCCCACCGGCCGGTTTTAGATGCACGGACCGTTATATCATCGACCCCCTGTATGTGTAGCTGACTGAAGTAATGTGAGACGAGGTGGTTTGGAGGTGACATGTGCCCGACCGCCGAAGCGGAAGTTCACGATGGGGAGTAAGGGATCGATCACGAAGTTGGCATAAGAAAGAATAATGTCTAAATAATGGGTGGGGCTCTGGGTAGCTGGATCTGTCCCTTTAGTTAGTGCCTCGCATCTCGACTTTACCTCTTGCGCGTGCGTAGCGCGCGGGCTCCCTAACGTCGGCGGGCGCCTGATTAGTTGGTTTCGTAGTGTAGCGAATATGTGGGTGGGGCTTTTAGTGTATCTGTGTGTGACGGTTGTCAGCGTGGTTGTTTTCGTTGGGTGGGGGTTTACCGAGGGACGCTTTCAGGCGTCCCGTTTGTTCGACATAGGTTAGCAGGTGAGGGACTGCATGCTTCGATGAAAGCAGGTGCGGGATGTTGAACGTGCGGTTGCCAATTTTGTTTTTGAAATCACTCCCATTGTCTGGCCATTCGACGGTCGGCTCTTCGCCATATCCGAAGGTGGTAAAATCAAGTCTTTCGATACCTCGAGTGGATCCCAAGTTGTCGAATGGCAAATTCACAGTCATAACGGCGGAGATCTCTCGTCTATTGCTCTGTCTGCAAACAACAGGTTTATTGCTTCCTCGGCTGGTGATTCTATCTCGTTCTGGGACACGTCGACTCACACTCAACTAGGCGGCCTCTTGACAGACGTTGATCGGATATGGTCTATTGCACTGTCGCCCGGTGCCAGCGCTCATCTCGCAACTGGGGGATACAACAAGACGGTTACCATTTGGAATCTGAGTGATATTTTGCCCGAATCGTATCTCTCCATCGCAGTAAGTACCACATTCTCGATGTTCGGGCGACCGATGACATTGGTTTATCGATCCACGTTTCTATAAACCTTTGAATGCAGAATGTGAGTGGTCATTGTATTCAGTTGTCGATGGCGCTGCGAACATCCCTCTTCTTGTTTTCAGACCCAAAACGTGAGCACCCATGCCCTCGTCTAGTGATGCGAGTCTTATGGATGTTGACATATGAAACCAAGGTATCTTCCGCCTCGGAAAGGCCTCAAGACGAGCCTGAGACTGGCAGCCAAGACGACGACGACGACGGTCTGCTCGAGGTAAGAATTAGTATGCTTCCTCCTGAAAACGCTTCACTGATGATGGTAACAGATCGAGTTGCCCCCGAGCACATCTGCTCAATTATTCAACTACGATGAGGTATGTAGTGATAACTTGTTGTTTTACCTCGTGCTAACAAGAGCTGGAGCCTCCCTCACCAGAATCGCGTGAAAATCCTCTCGAGTCTGGTGCACCAGCATCGGGCTCTTCCCCTGCTAAACCGCATTATTCTCCAGGGCTACCGAGGATCCCGTCCGTCGAGATGCCTGGCCCAAAGCCGACTTCTGACAAACCCGCGTCATCTGAGGGGAATCGTCGAACCATCAGGAAGTGGTTCAAAACAGTGACGAAACGCAATCACAATCAGACGCCCCGTCAAACGCCCTCCGAAGCGCCCCCTCAGTCTGGTATCCCATCGGAAACGAAAGTGACACCCCCAAAGGAGAAACCCTCAATGATGGCACCCGGTAAGCGGCAAGCAGTGAGTGTGCTCTCCTCCGTTGATAGTGGGCACGGATTTCTGACCGCTCGGCTCAGCGGATGGTTTACGGTGGTGGACCAAAGGCTCGTTCACGCTCTCATCCGTTTACGAACACCATTGCTTATCATGCTTCGCAGAAGAAAAAACCGCCCAAGACCACTCCGCGCTCAAAAGCTGGTTTCACCAACGTCCAGGCTGAAACGAAAGCTGAGTCTTCTGGTACGCAACACAACATAGAGGTGAGGGTCCACTCCATGCGCTTTGCAGATGGGACTCATCATATTTCTCGCAGCCAACTCAACCGCCCAAGACGACCCCGCGCTTAGAAGGTGGTCCCGCCAATGTTCCCGACCAAACGACTGGTGCACATAACAACGGAGAGGTGAGGGTCCACTTTGTGCGCTTGACTGCTGGGGCTCACGATAATTCTTGTAGCGAGAAGCTGGGGGACTAGCGTCGTACAACGTTAACGTTGCATCTTCCTTTTCAATGTCGATGCCCTCGTGGATCTGTTGTGTCCGTGCAGGCAACAGCGCTGGAACGCGTTAACACAGCCGTATCGACTTACGGACGACGACGTCGATATCCAGTTTTTCTTTATTAGTAAGTTACTTGTGTCACGCCTTCCTAGGACTATCGTTCAAGCTCGTTGGAATAACCTATACCTTCATATTGTCTCCTATATACTTATGCTACCAATACCTCAGGCTCACTCGGATTACTATTGACACTGTATGGATGTCCTCCACTTAATCGTGTTACTGTCTCGGACGACTCGGCATGCCTGGTTAGGTGGGGTTAGATAACCGAAGCCTTGCAATGAACTGGTCTGGGTCAGGACATGAGGTGACTACACCAGTATAAGTGTGGGACCATGTCGAAGGGGGGTTCGTCGATACCTTCATGTCCAGCCTGAAAGTATTCAGTGTGGTCGTCCGCAATTTCTATTCCATTATAAGCAGAGAATAATTAGAGTGTCGGCACAGGATCAAACCATGAAGAACCTTCGTACCAAATCGCACGGCCCTAAGTTACGTCTGATGACCCGTTCAGACTGGATCCCTAGGCTGGTCGAACTTACCTTGCAGACTTGATAAGTAACGTCGATGTTCCTTGAATGACCCGGTCCATCCGCATAGCCGGGGTCCGAGTAAGCGTTAGCGCCCACTGAGACATCACAAACAATGCAAAATTGTGAGATTACAATAGATTGTGATATTTTCTATTATCACGCGCTATGGACTGGTTCGGTATATCAGATTTCAGTCGCCCGTGTCCTGGAATCTCAATAAACGCTG
>JBBPNE010000858.1:0-11877 GCA_038090735.1 Xerocomellus amylosporus | reverse complement strand
GGTGCAAAGGCAACAGCAAAGGGGAGATACCCAGTGAGAGAGAACGCTACTCACTATACTGTTGGGAGCACTTGCAAGTAAGTCTTGCTAGAAGTTATCACGCTTTGGGGTGCGAGAGAACTTAGTAAATTAGTGAGGAATAAGTCCTCCTTATATACTGGAACAACATTGTTTGTTCCTGTATGAGTAAATGCCATAAAGGGCATGAAATGACCATAAAGGGTGTATGAATAAGCCATGTGCAGTAATGTTGTGCTCTGGCGTGATCATGGTGCAATATGTTGCAATAATGATGTCATATGATGTCATGTGAAGTCTGAATAAGAATGACATCATGTAGGTCTAGAACACTTATGTATCTGGTAAGTATAATGTTAATCATGAAAAGCGAACTAAAGTTAATAGTAAAATATGAGAATTTCAACACATAACGGGCAGGAACTGCCACTGACTGAATGGGGGAATAAGAAGCAGTCACTGGGTGAGTGCGACTACTAGAAATGGAAAGTAAGTCCAGATGGGGACAAGCGAACGACTGCGGAGTGAGCATGACCACGCACGGACCAAATGGACCAGAAGAGGAAGGGCATACACATGCTCGTCCAAAAGAGGAGAGAGAATGAGGGACCAGTCACCAGGTTGGCATGACTGTTGGGCACCTGCTAGATGGAGCGCACAGCAGCTACAACACCAGGAGAACGACTGGGGTCGGGACAACGAGTGGACAGAGGACTCCACCGAGTGGCAAGGAAAGGGGAAAAGAGTGACAAATGACTAAACCATAACAGACACCATCGTACACTGCTGTACTGGAACGTGATGTAAGTTTTGTGTGTCCTTTTGAATGTTTGAATTATGTATGATCGTTATTGTATTAGGTTTGTTGTAAAGTCCCCATGCCGCTGTGCTCAATCGCTCGACGAGGAGTCATGTCCTCCTGTTGGTGTTCCTCACAGTGTGGATGATTACCTGATGCACTATGATCCATTATATTATCTGTGTTATTACCCCTCGTATTTTGACACCACATTGAATTTTTGCAACTGGTTATCAAATGCTTTGATGATTCATACTCAATCATGCAAGCATTGTCGATTTGAATTCAAGGGCCTTGTTTCTTATGATGGTATGGTTACCTTTGTGTCTTGGTCTCAGACCAGTGTAAATGTCTCGTGTGCGATATGTTACTTCGACAACTCATCTTATACACACTGTGGTCTCATAACTCGATTGAAATCTCAAAAATTTAATGGTGTGCCCTTTGCTTTGCTTGTGAATGAGAGTATTCTCAATGGCTATTTTATTCTGACAACAGCTATGAGAAGAAACTGGCCCTCATGCCCAGTGGGCATAAAGGGCCCTGGCACGTTTTAAGTCCATCTCAATTTACAGTCGTCTTGTTGTTTTTATTCAACGACCAATACATCTTTTCTTGTCTCGTTAATTGAATATATGTAAGTATGTGCACGGACCAAGCTGTACCGTAGTAGGACTCCAGAGGAATACATAATGGGCAGGAACTGCCACTGACCAAATGGGGGAATAGGGAGCAGTCACTGGGTGGGTGCGACTACTAGAAATGGAACATAAGTCCAAATGGGAACAAGCAAACGACTGTGGAGTGAGCCTGACTGCGCACGGACCAAGTGAACCGAAAGAGGAAAGGCATACGTATGCATGTCCAAAAGGGGAGAGAGAGAACAAGGGAACAGTCACCGGGTTGGCATGACTGTTGGGTACCTGCTAGACAGAGCACATGGCAGCTGCGACGTCTGGAGAACGGCTAGGGATTGGGACAATGAGTGGACTGTGCTTGGTCAAGCGAGGCGAGAGAGGACTCCACCGAGCGGCAAGGAAAGGGGAAAAGATTGACCGACGACTAAACCGTAACACGGTCAACGACTACGAGAATGGAAGTGAATCCCGAGGACAGAGGGAGCTGTTCAATGAAATCCATGGAAATAGAGTTCCATGGTTTCTCGGAAATGGGGAGCTGTTTCAACAATCCATAAGGCTTATGCCTTATGGCCTTCGCGCGGGCGCAGGTTGTGCAGGATGAGACATAGTCCTTCACATACTATAGGTGCGTAAACCTGGCCAAGTGTATTCGCGGCGAATGAGGTCCAAGGTCCAATTCTGTCCGAAGTGACCGGAGAGAGGATGATCGTGTTTGAATCGAAGAACTCAGAGTTGGAGGTCATTCGATTCAGGTACGTAGATGCAACCATCAAGTTGGAGGAATCCGTCAGAGTCGACGGACCACCGAGAGTCCGGAGGTTCGGAGGTGGACATGTGGAGGATTGCTACAGGATCAGAGGGGAGTGCGGTGAATAGCAACAAACCTGACTAAAGGGGTAAGTCAGGTTTATGGTGTGGGGGTCTGCAGGTGCAATATGTTCGTCCCCAAAGAGGATCCTGGAAGGTTAGTGAAGACTCAGGTTATAGGGAATGATGAGGAGTAGGTGTTATAGTTGACCGCAGTTAGTCCGAAGGTAGTCCGAAGCGTGGGAAAGTAGTCCGAGCGGTGATCGCATTGTCGTGCGTGTTGTGGAGAGGTGGAGAAGGTGCGGGACATAGTCGACGAGCCCCGTAGTAGACTCGGACATGTGGAAAGTAGGTCGCAGAAGGGAGATGGAAAAACGGATGATCAAAGATGCATTCGGAAATGCTAGGTACAGTGTTTTATAGTCCGGTAATTGCCCAGGACTGTGTAACTACTAGGAATAAGGTTCGGAACAGTAAGAAAACAATATCTGAAGTATACTAATCAAAAGGAATGATACTAAAAGGAGTCCGACGTTAGTCTGACCGATTTGGTCATAAGACCGCATTTTCGGACTTCCAGACTTCGGACTATGTGCAATATGGACCGGAGTAGTTCGGACTAGCACGGGAAAGTGGGCGGAAACACTCGGAAAGGGGTGATATGAACCTAGAGCGGCTCGGAGCTCTACAGTGGAGAGGATGTCGTTCTGAAGGTTCTCTTCATCAAACAGGGTGCTGGCTCAGAGTACGGGAACTCTAGGTAAGTAGCCCAAAGGGACGCAGCGAGCTGTTCCTGTGTGAATACCGGCCGGAAGTTGTGAGGATTAACTCAAGCGTAGTCCTTATCCCCCTCTTTGGGATAGACGTCCCAGCGTCTAGTGAGGGCATCGGGTTTAGCACCGAGCTTTCTGGGGCGGAAGTGAATGATCATATTGAACTGGAGGAGGAACTCCGACCAACGGGCTTGCTGCCGAGTCTGGAGTTTAGTGGTGGAGAAGTACTCAAGGTTTTTGTGGTCAGTAACGATGTTGATGGGATCTGTGGAGCCTTCCAGGTAGTGTCGCCATGACCAGAACGCCTTGTGGATAGCGAGGAGTTCCTTGTCATGAGTATCATAATTGAGTTCTGGAGCGGACAAAGTCTGAGAGTAATAGGCGACCGGCCGAATCTCATCATCGGGGCAACGAATTGAGAGTATGCCAGCGATTGCATAGTTGGAGGCATCGGTCTCTACAAACATCGGAGTGTCGGGAACCCAGTGGGTAAGGATAGGGGTGAAGGTGAAGGCATCTTTGAGCTGCTTTCCAGCAGCTCAGCAGGAGTCACTGAAAGTCCATGGGACACCCTTGCGAGTAAGACGAGTCAAAGGAGTGACGATGTTGGAATAGTTGAAAATGAAGCAGCGATAAAAGTTCGCGAATCCCAGGAAGGACTGAACGTCCTTCACCTTCCGAGGCTCAGGCCAATCTAATATAGTTCGGACCTTGTCGAGAGACATGGTCGGTCCGGACGGAGAGAGTTAGTATCCGAGGTACTCAGTGGATTTGGTATGGAACTTGCATTTCTCTGGTTTCACGTAGAGTCCGTGCTTCCAGAGACGTTGGAGAACTTCTCAGACATGTTCCTTGTGAGAAGCCTTATCTTCAGAGAAGATGAGGATATCATCAAGGTAGACGATCACGGAAACATCTAACAAATCGGCGAAGACTGTGTTGACAAACCGCTGGAATGCCGCCGGGGTGTTCATCAGACCGAACAGCATGACTAACCATTCATAAGAGCCGTAGTGTGTGCAGAAGGAAGTCTTCCATTCATCTCCGCCAGAGATGCGAACCAGGTGGTAAGTGAAACGACCCAAGGCCACTGCTTTCTGGGGTGCTCTAGGGGATCGTTCAGGGCAAACAACCTAATGGGTGACAGCGTCAACCTGTACTCCAAAGGATGCGTCAAAGGGATACTAGCTCAAAGCTCTGGCAGTGAGTCTAGGAGTGTCGTCGCTGCAATGGTGGGGAAAGACCAAGAGAACTAAACTGTAGTTCTCTGGCTGGCACTTGCGGCCTATATATACTACTCTACTATGTACATATGTATACATCGGATCTACCGATAGGGGTGCTAATAAAGATATCATGAGGAGGAGGCATGCATCAAGCATAGCCTTGGAATGGGATAAGAAGGAAGACATGAGGCAACCGCACGGCGGTGGCAGAATGGAAGGAGAAGCATAGAACATGCATAGGAGGTGTGCATCAAGCACTGCCATGAAGAAGGCACTGCCTTAATGAAAGAGGAATGGTTAACATGAGGCATGTGGTAGATGAATAAAAGAAGCATAGGAAGTGCACAGCACCGGGGGTGAGGCAAAGGTGTGCACTGCACATGGTAAAGGGCAGGCATAGGCCTGGTGTGAAGGCAGCGTAGCTGTCATGAGACTAAAGGGGATCTTATCAGTCAAGACAAGAGATAAGATAACAAACAAAAAAGAAAAGTCTAAGTCCGTTATGTTAGGCGCTAGAGAGCGACCGTAACAGTAAGCATGCCAGAGATCGATCTTGGTGTACATCTGGGCATGGCTTGGAGCATCTAAAAGGTCGGAGATTCAGGGAGCGGGTATCGGTCTTTCTTCGTGATTTGGTTCAGTCCTCGGAAGTCAATGCAAAGATGGAGGGAGCCGTCTTTCTTGCAGACAAAGAAGACTGGAGCGGCGTGAGCAGAGGAGGAGGGACGAATGAATCCCATAGTGAGATGTTCGTCGAGGAATGTGCGAAGTGATCCAAGCTCGGACGGGGAAAAGGAGTAGGTGGTGCCAAGGGGAGGAGACATTCCTTCTTCCAGATCTATCTTCAGATCATGTTTGCGATGCGGAGCAAGCGTGTCGGCTTTGCTTTTGCTGAAGACATCTGCGAACTCGTGGTACTCTGAAGGGATTCCTGAGAGATCCGAAGGTTTGGAAGTAGTGGAAGCGGAGCGGAGGTCGCTCTCCTTGGGACGGAGCTGCAGGCTGAACTGTTCGGAGCCTTGTAAACGACAAGCCAGCGTGAAAGCAGGGGTGCTGATTATTGCAATAGGCGGAGCCTTGCATTGAGAGAAACTCGGTCGGACATCAGGTGGAGGGTCAGCCAGGGGAGGTGATTCGGGAGGCTGCAGAAGTGAGCTTGGGGGTGCCGAGGCGGGCTGCTCGGGTGAGCGGAATGAGATACTGCTCGAAACCCAGTCAATCAACGAATTGTAGTGGGTGAGCCAGTTGTGTCCCAAGACAAGAGAACAGAAGCCATCCAGTGGAGTGACATAAAATGTCATTGGAGTGATGTTGCTGGTTTGGAATCGGAGGGATAGGTCTATAGCTTGGGTGATGGTAGAGTTCGTAGTTCCGTCAAAGAGACAGAAGAAGTGGGGGTATGGAGTAGGTTGATAGCGAGTGTTCATTCATGTATGTACTATCTATGAAACAGTCGGAGGAGCCGGAGTCTACTAACGCAGGAGTGGGGGCAAGATCATGAGATACAAAAGTGACGGAGGACATAAGGGAGTGAGAGTCCAAAAGAGCGGACACGTTGAGACGGATCTCCTTAGGGGCATGAGTGGGGTCAACGCAACCTCCTGATCATGCGGAGTCAGGGAGGTCGCGCACTATTTTTTTGCCTCCGAAGAGACTTCCGGTTTGGTTTCCAGAGTGACCGAGACAGCTTGGCCCTTAGCTGCCCGAGAGGTAGACTTCGGGCAGTCCTTAGCGATGTGTCCTGCAAGCCCACAGAACATACAAAGCTTGTTGTCAAACCTATTCTTCCTTTCTTCGGCCATCAGCTTACCGTCCTTTCCTAACTTTGACGTCAGGTCCGGTTTCACGGCAGTGGTGGCGACCGAGGGTTTGTTCAGTTTGGGGACTCTTTCGAGTCCTTCGGAGCAGGGATGGATGTGGAGGTAGAGGCGGGGGTTCTGTCGGAGGATGTGTGGGTGGGCTTCGCTTGCCGGGTGATCTCGGACTTGTGCTCCCAATAGCGCGCGTTGATCGCCTGAGTGAGCTGGCAAAGCTCGGAGAGTGTCGGAGGCTTTCTGACACGGGAGGCTTCATCTTTGATTCGGTTGGGGAGACCATTGTAGAAGTGGTGCCAAAGGGCACCCTCTCCGTATCCTCGGATCTGGGAGGCAATCCTATTGAACTCCACCACATACTTCGTAATCCTCTGACCCTCCTTCATGGAGAGGTGATCAAGCTGGTGCTTGGCGTCTCTGACAGGGTCGTGCAGTCCGAAGTTGCTTTGAAGCTCGAGGACGAACTCCCTGTAATTGTCCATCCAAAGGGGACGGAGGTCTGGATCCTCCATGAGAAGGAGGTCGGGTTCGAACCACTCAAGGGCCATGCCCTTTAGGTACGACTGCAAGAACATTACTTTGGTGTGGTTGGTCCGGAAAGCCCTTGGGCGATCCTGGAAGTTTAGTTCGCATTGCACAAGGAAAACCCGGAGCTTTCGGGAATTGGTCCCGTCAAACTGGCTGGGTTCTCGGACTTTAGTGCGGGGGGTAGAGTCAGAGGGGGAACAGCGAGAGGAGCGAGCGAGGTTCTGGATGGTGTTTGCCAACTGAGCGAGCGTGTCGGTTGGGATCTGTTGCTGCTCGTCTTCATCGTTGTTATAGGGGTCTGGTGCGAAGAGGTCGTTGTATGGGAAGTCAGGATCGTTGTCATCGGAGGGTGGACCTGGAGGGTCACCTCTGGGAGGGTTTGGGGGTCCCGCGCCGCCGTTGTTACTAGCGGGGCGGCCAAACAAATGACTTTCCGATCAGGGGGACTCGTAGTTATCCGGAAGGACAACTATACGCACTGCTGGAGTTGGGGACTCCTGTGGAATGCATGCTTGCGAGACCGATGGGGTGACATGACAAGCTGAGAAGCTCAGGAACTGTTCAATGATGTCGGTGCCTCGTTGGTTGCTCCCGAACGTGCTGAGCAGATTATATCTGGGGGAGAGAGGTGGGTTTTGTCTGATGTTGCGGGTCTGAGACCGCGTGACTCTGGTAGCCATGATGGTATCTGCAAAGGGACTAGTGACAAGTAGAAGTCTGATAATACTGTCAGGACCGTGTTTTCTACTTTCAAGGGACTCCGAGAAGTTCAGAGTCTACTTAGCGCTCAGGACTTGGCTTCACCGTATGTGGTGCGCCCTTGTCAAGAAGTCCGTAAGTCCCGAAGTTTTGTCAGGGTCAGAAAGGTCGGGATACGTCGGAGTCGTCGGGGGACGACAATGACAAATAGGGGACAATGAGTGCGAGGTCTAGCGTCAAGCTAACCCACGAGTGATCGACAAGGGAACTTGTCAACTTCTGAGAGGAGGTTGATATCTTGGTTGATTATCAGACTGAAGTACAAAGGTCGTAAAGCTACGTTTATATACTAAGGGAGAACACTGCGGAAACCTCAAGAGGTTGCAGTGCTCCGAGACGGAAGGCTATCCCGGGAGTCAACTCGGGGCGAGAGCGTTCCCGAGTTGCGGGACTGCCATGGATAATACTAGGTAGCGAGAAACTAGTTCGAATGGAGATAGAGGAAGGTACAAGAATGGATGGGAGTAATACAAGTGTCAGGATGCTCCAAGGTCTCGGACCTCATTGGACTGAGAGGACTAGGCTAACTTGGGCGTGACAGGCCGAGTCGGAACCTACTTGGAGTGCTCGGAAGCGAGCCTATAATACGGGATATGACAGATACGATGACAACAACGCTGTGATGGCATTGTCACCCGACCAGACTCCCAGTGGCATCTATTTTGAGCACAAACACCGGTCTCCCACCTCAACCATGCTGTCTTGAGCACAACCGCCCTCTCAACCTGACCAGTTTGTCTCCCACCCACCCCAACCATGCTGTTTCGAGTGCAAAAAAAAATAGGTCCCCACCACCACCACATCCGACTCGGAGTCCCCCTTCCCTGACCCGACTTGGTCATCCTTTCCCCATCTCCCCCAGGAATTCAATTCCAATTGTAGTCTGCAAGCCCCCCTGGGCACAAATGAGGCAAAAAAACTGTCCACGGACACTGCCCCTGCCCCATGACTGGTGTGACGCCTGCCACCTCGAATCCAGGGCCCAGCACACCCTCATCTACCTGCATTCTTACTGTCCTCCAGTGCCACCTCCTGTTACATGAGCACGCGCTGTAGGGTGAATAGATGGTGTGGGTCTATCCGAAAAGCGCTCTAACCTTTCCTAAGTCAGTAGGAACCAAATGTGGTCAGTAGCAACACAGGAAATGAAGGGAAGCGATAGGTTCATCCCTTAGGGATTCTAGGAAAAGAAGATAATGTAGGAGGATAATGCAAAGGCTTACTAAACCCTCTTCGAGACAAAAAGCGGATATTCCGGACATTTCCAGGACTGCTGGACTAGTGTAGGATGCAGAGGATAACGGTGCGAACCACTTCTGGGACTGCCAGACTAGTGGGAAAGATACTGTACTGATTTCCGGACGGGTTCTGGACTATGCTGAACTATGCTGGACTGTGGACTGGACTGTAGGTGGGCGGAAAGGACTAGGAAAGTTGCAGAGGGTTGTGGACGAGGTAGAAAGTAAAGGGAAACGTGCGAAAGATATTTTTGATAGGTCGGATTACAATCCTTTATAGTCTGGGCACATCCGAGACTGTTAGATATATGTAAGAATAGAGTGAAACAGGAACATGTAACTATAGTAGCGGAAAAGCGGAAGTCGAAGGAAGGTAAAGGATGCATGGAATGCAGTAGGAATGGATAGGAAACAAATCAAGGAACTTACCAACGAGTCTGGACAGACATGGACATGGGTGGAAAACGAGGAGGGACGATCCGATCGAGGAAACACAAATCCGAAGATTCTGGATTCCGGAAGCGGAATGCGGATGGACTGAGAGGGTTGGATGGATGCTATGAGTGGGCGGAAGGACAAGATGAGGCTACGAGAGAAGTCTGTCCAAAGGAGCAGGCAGCGATCTGGAAAATGCAAGACCGATGCGAAATGGTACGAGAGCGGATGGAGAGCGGATAGCGTGTCTGATGAGTCGCATTAGGTCGCATTAACATCGGATGGATTGTGGGAAGAGATTGCAATGAGCGGAAATCAAAGGATAAGTGTCGTCTGTCGCGAAAGCGGTATCTGGAACGATAGGGAATGTATGTTCCCTACAGCGCCCTTTGTCCCCTTTGTGCAGTCTCGCCCCCGCCCTCGCCTCTCACACTCCCTCACTCGTCCATGCTCACACCGTCTTGCCTGCCCTGCCACCCCCATGTTACACGAGTGCACGAGTACGTGCACGCGCCCATTGTCCCCTTTGCAGTAGCAGCATCTTGCCCACCCTTGGCTTCCTCGCATGGCATTCACCCTTGCAGAGCACCACACGCGCCCATCCCCTTTGCGCCGTTGAATAGCAACAGACCCGACTAAAGGGGTAAGTCAGGTCTATGTGTGGGGGTCTGCAGGTGCAATATGTTCGTCCCCAAAGAGGATCCTGTGAAGGTTAGTGAAGACTTAGATTGTAGGGAATGATGAGGAGTAGGTGTTATAGTTGACCGCAGTGAGTCCGAAGGTAGTCCGAAGCGTGGGAAAGTAGTCCGAGCGGTGATCAAACTGTCATGCGTGTTGTGGAGAGGTGGAGAAGGTGTGGGACGTAGTCAACAAGCCCTGTAGTGGACTCGGATGTGTAGAAAGTTGGTCAGAGAAGGAAGATGGAAAAACAGATGATCAAAGATGCATTCAGAAATGCTAAGTACAGTGTTTTATAGTCCGGGAATTGCCCAGGACTGTGTGGCTACTAGGAATAAGGTCCGGAACTGTAAGAAAACGATATCCAAAGTATACTAATGAAAACAAATGATACTAAAAGGAGTCCAACGTTAGTCCGACTGGTTTGGTCATAAGACTGCATTTTCGGACTTCCGGACTTCGGACTATGTGCAATACGGACTGGAGTAGTTCGGACTAGCACAGGAAATTGGACGGAAGCGCTCAGAAAGAGGTGGTACGAACCTAGAGCGGCTCGGAGCTCTACACTGTCTCATCCGCCCACTGGCGTGTCTCACCCACCCTTTCGCAATGGTGTTGGCAATACCACCATGATGATGATGATGATGATGGTGATGCGATGGCGTCGACACTACCACAACAACAACAACAACGCCGCCGTGATGGCATTGGCACCACCACCACCACCACCACCATGACGCTGCGATACCACCATAACAACAGTGCCATGTTGATGGCAATGACAATGACACTGACGACACTGACGACACCAACACTGATGCTGCATCAACAATAACAACACTGTCGACACAAATGTGCTGGTGTCCTGCCCAATCCCGACCATCCTGGTTCCACCCTTCTCAAGCATATCCTGTCCCCCACCTTGTTCTAAATTTTGCAATAAATATTGTTTTTCATTTTCATTCCAGTTGGTCAAGCTGTAAAGCAGCATTGAGTGGCAGTTGAGCTTCAAAAGTGTGAAAGTGGCCATAAAGCAACATTAAAGTGACGAGATCTACTTTGAAAGTAGTAATTTACTTTACATGCATGACTACGAAAGCACCATAAATGTACCCACGAAGTCCCGTAAAGTGATTGTAACATTTGCTGATGAGACTCCATGCATGGTTGAGCATTGTGGTGAGTACAGTAGGAATATCTCCAGCCCTCGCAACCACAGCATCCACTGAGAAACTCTGCTTGTGGTGGAAAGTAGCTGAGAGTGAAGGACTTTTGCCGTCTCCAGTGAGCCAGGGAAGCGATCCATGATGTAGGAAGATGAGTGAGTACATGAGAGATTTGTTACCTTGCTTGCAAGGTCTCTTTGACATGTTGGAACTCATCCCCTGTCATACGTTGTACATAGACCCAAACTGCTTGTTAATACGGTGTAGAGACTGGTACATCTCTGTAGGTGTATCCTCCACTTGCCCCACATTTCCCAGAGTCCCCCTTCATTCTAACACCCTCTCCGATCCATCTTCGACAACTCCGAGCCCAGCTGTCTTAGTCTGAAGGTACTCTGGTACTCCGGAGCGTCAGACTTCTCGGACTTCTGTATCGGTACCATCTGTTAGTCCTTATCTTATCTCATCGTCCATTCCACTACTTCTCGGTCCCGTCATCCTTCCTTGCCACGTGCCTTCCGCGGACTTCGGCGACCTCATCATCGCCCCCCCCTAGGTCCTTTATCTCCAGACCGATCACATGTGACAGCCGCTATATAAAAATGCTCCATTCTGTCTAGACACATGGTGGCGCCTGTCTGTTATTTTCCAATAGTGTATTTTCATTTACTCCTTTTCCTGGTCATAGTTAGAGTCCAAGAATGCTCGGACTATAATATTCATGTATGGTATGGAAAATACCAGCTCCCTTTTGGCTCACAACTACTGTCACCGTCACTGTCTTCAACACCAAACACAGTAAACCATCTACTGTGTACTTACCGTTTCTCTTTTCCATCCCATAGGCCTGATACCGCTCAGACTATCAGACTAACCCTCGGACTAACGCTCAAACACCACTTGGACTATTGGACTAACACTCAAAGTCCACTCAGACCTATTCCTAATGCTGAGTACTGTCGCTCGGACTTCTCCCAGACTTCTCCCTTTCCCTT
>JBBPNE010000857.1:0-11888 GCA_038090735.1 Xerocomellus amylosporus | reverse complement strand
TGGTCTAGCAACGTTCTCCAAGCGACACAGTATTTTTGTGGACAGTCGTAGGATCTAGAGTGGATAACCTTATCAGCATCCTTTAGCTTGATGCGAAAAAGAACATTGTTTGGTAATAAATCGTTGTGGGGAATATCATTGGGAAAACAATCGGCGAATTCAGTTTTGGCAATACCATCTCGTTGTTGAAGATCTTCCAATGTTGCTAGTGCCGCAATCCGTTGGTGGATTGCAGCCACAATGTTGCTTTCATGGATTGGCTCGCACGACTCGTCAACAATCTCCTTTAATTCAGGGAGAATGTTCTTTAGTTCCTGTACGACCGCCTTCTTGACTGTATAGATATCTATGAGGTCAGCGTTAGACGGTTTCGGAGAAGGTAGTGGTTTTGGGTGGAGAAGATCATAATTAATTTCTTTAACAATACAGTTACACAGCTCGTGGTCTATGGTGATCTTGTCGTGCGATAAGAAAGGTGCACTGAGTAGAATCGGAGTGCAAAGATTTTGGGGTGACGATGGCGTGAACAGTTTTTGAACGGAAATAGGAATCTATGGAACTGCAAGAAAGGTGCACATAATCAGCCAGTACAAGTTGTTCTTTCCTCCCCCCTGCAATAGCCATGGTGACAGGCACTGGCTTGTGAAGTTTCCGTATGTGGAGCCCAAGTTGTGAGACCAAGGTCGTGTCAATCAGAACTACAGGTGACCCGTGGTCAATTAAGGCCTCGACGGGAATGGGGGAGGTAGTGGCAGGCCCTTTAACAAGGCATGACCACCGAAGATTTGGAACAATTAGTGGGGCTACGCACTCAGGTTCTGAATCTGTACCATCGCCCAACACTGCAGATGGCATGATAACAGCCACTGTCTGTTCAACTTTGACAGCTGCAACTGTTCGATTGGTCTTGTTATGCTTTGATTTTGCAGCAAGGACCTCGTTTACAGTTAGCGTTTTGTATGTTGCAGCGTTGGGGAATCCAGTGGGACAGGTGTTTGAGCGATGTTCAGGTGGGACGAAGAATACACGGCACTTGAAGCAACCATCGTTGGCCATGAGGAGCTGTCGTTCCTCCGCCGTTAGCGCAGGGAGCTGCATGAATTGGATTCCTGTTGACATTGTACTATACTATGTCATTCTTTATCGTAGTGTAGTGTAGTATACCGTATATGGCAACAGCTATTACATAAGCGAGCCACCAGTACATATATACGAACTCAGCATCTGAGTTCAAATAACATCTTGTTCTGCTACCACTACGTGCTCTTCAAATGTTTCCATCAACCGGTAAGCACTAGTACTTCCTCCCTCAGAACTAGTCTACGCCTGGTAATTCAACAATTCCCGTTGCAGGTTTGGGGATAGTTGACGGCTTTGGTTGGTTGGTAACAGTGGTTCGTGGTAAGGAACGCGCATCACGCAAGGCAGTTTCAATCGCAAGTTTCTGGTGTTTGGCATCATGTTCTCGTTCTTCATTGAGGATGCTGAGATTCTCGAGCCATTTGCGGAAGTCATTCTCGTTCGCATGACCCGAAATCCAATACTTTCGCAGGAGTTCTGGACATAAATGCGCCTTGAGGTGGAATTTTAGTGACCTGTTGTCGAGGTGTGAGGTCGTTCCTCTCAGCATCGTGTTTTGACTCTGGACATCTATCGACCACTCCCGAAAGGGCTGAATACCTTGTGCAGAACTGAGCATCTTTTGACGTAGCGTTGCATCCCAGTCAGATGGTAGCCACACCTTGCGAACCTCCTTCATAAAATCATCGAAGGCAAGTGCGTTCAGGTGGTCCGCATCGTTCACATACCAGTCTTGGATATGGGGGTCTTGGAGGTTCCATGCGACGTTAGCAACTTGATTTTCTGCGGCGATCGTTTTCAACCTGAAATACTACTTGCAACCCATTTCCCAGCTGTGCAAGGCCTCTGGTGGCAGGTTGCCGGGCGGTGATGATCGGAGCTTTATGTGCGGCAGATTGTTCAAATTGTCCTCTCCCACTCATCTTCGTTTTAGGGCGATGAGTGGAGGTATCGGTCGATGTTGAACTGTCGCTATTTGTGTGGGAAGGGTTTCGGAGACAGAGCTGTGAGGACGTGCTTTGTCGTGCATTGACAGCAGGAGGAGCATTTTGGGTACGGAGAGTACGGGCGTGAAAGCGAGTGATACGGCGAGACAGTTTGACAGAAAATGAACACAGCGGGATGAGATGGAACAGTGACAGTAACAGTAACAGTAACAGAAATATGTTCGTTGTAACGTTCAAAAAAAAGTGGAACACCACCACAAGATGGGAACACTCGGAACAGAACGTGAAGAACGTATTGATTGAAGCAGGGGAAAAGCTGAAGCTCGGTACAGAACACGGTCTGCTATTTATGTATGTGGTTGGTAGCAGTGATAGGAATGCTCTTGTGACGTAGCGGATGACGCAGATGATGCAATTACAGCGCTCGGCTTACACTATACAGTACATTTTGTAGTACTACAATGGTTTCGGCCCTCAGGTGCTAGTGGCTGTCAGTTGGGTATAGCGGGCACACATGCTGGGTGTGACATGGGGTGGTGGTGGACCTGCCGGTGTGCTCGCGGCGCATTTCGGATGGTGGTGGGTGGCTGGGAGGGGTCAGCCAGGTATCGGGGTGACGGGGCCACTCACCCTCACTGGTTGTGTTTTTTGGGGGGCATTTGCGTGACGGGAGGTGGTGATGGGCTGCCGGTGCGCTCGGTGTGCGTTTCCGGTGGTGGTGGGTGCTGGGAAGGGGTCAGCTGGGTGTTGGGGTGACGGGCCACTCACCGGCGGTATTGGGTGACGGGGGTGGTGCCGGTGCGCTCGCGGGTGTGTTTGGGTGGTGGTGAGTGGCTGGGAGGGGGTCAGCGGGTGTTGGGTGTGACGAACGACTCACCGGCAATTTTTTCAGCCATTTGGGTGATGGGGGGTGGTGATCGGCTGCCGGTGCGCTCGCAGGCGCGTTTCGGGTGATGTGGCTGGAAGGGGGTCAGTGGGGGACTGGGGATAAGAAGACTTATCTTTTGTTTCGTTGCGTTGAGGTGTGGTGGGAGTGGAAGTTTGAACTCGGAATGGCGAGGAAGTGTGACATGTCGCTGTTTGAATGGCACGTGATCTTGCACTCCAAGGATTAGGATCAACTAGCTCCACTCATACTATACTTTCAGTACGCTTTTTTGTACACTTTAGTATGGTATTTACTACACTTTTTGCTACACTCTTTGGCACACTGTTATTATACTTTCTGGTACATATTTGCTACGCTTTTTTGTACACTTGCTAGTACACTATTTGGTAGACTATTACTACACTCTTAGTATGCTTTTTTGTCAGTGACTATATAGAGCTATGTTGACTCCAAAGCTGTGCAGTGTGCTACAGCCACAAACCGTTTTTACAGATGTTCATTATTTGCTAGGCCATGGCCTTGTTCCTCATTATGGTGCAATATCTGCGGACGGTCGGGGACATTGACTCACTTGTGGTGTCTGTCAGGCGCCCTTCTCTGAAGATCTGGACCGACGACTAGAGGTGGGTAGGAGAACGGGTGGGTGCGGTTTCGACCATCATTCCGACCGTCACCCTACTTGCACGCGTTGTGTCGGCTCTCGTCCTTGTCCTCACCCTCACCCTCACCTTACAGCACATTTACCCGTGGTCGCGAGTGTGGGTACATAAACGGCGGGTATGGATGTGGGTATCTACCTGGATACCCGCACCTGCACCCAGGCCAATCCTTATTCATCGGTGCAGTGTTTGCAGAAGCTGTCTGCTGGCACCTTGGGGAGGAAGCCGAAAGCAAGGAAGACCCTGAGGTGTTAGAGGTGTTACCATTCAGGCAGCCATGCAACAAGCTATCAATGACTTTCAGGTTGCAGCTCAGAGATGCTTGGCCCTCTTGTGAAACCAGAAGGTTCTCCTTGAGGCCTTAGATAGATTGGAACTCCAAATTGTGTAATTAATGTACAACATATAGCTGTGTTTCAATTTTTGCGATACTAAGGCCAGCGGATACTGCTGGCACAGCTTGTGTAGGTGATATGTAAATTGGCCACTGATCTGTCAGTACAATGCAAGGCCTCTGGCCTGCTCGACAGCGTCGACCTGACCCCTACTCACCATCATTGACCTACCTTGGGCCCATTCCGTTGTATTCAGACAAGGCTCCTTGGCTGCCACCAGCCTGGTGTGATTTGATGATGGCATTGGCATATGCCAAACGCACCATTGAGGGGCCCTGTCAACAATGTTGACCTCATTCAGCCGCACTACCATCTGGCCTGCCCGGTGCTATCGAGCCCAGAGCCTCCAATGACTACCAGGCCCCTTTGATAGCATCGGCCCAAGTCCACTATGCCACCAAGGGGCTCTGCGGTCCCATAGGTAAAGCTTCAACAATTTGACTGCAGGCCCCTCACAACACTGATGACCTCATCCTGCCCACTGGCCTCTGGCCCACTCGGTGCCTGGAGCCTCTTGGCAACTACTAGGCAACTGCATGGGTCGCGGGTATGGGTACCGCTTGGGTACGGGTATGGGTAGTGCCATGCCATACCTGTACCCTTACCCGTACCCGCGCCGCGGGTTTATTACCTATTATGGTAATTCCAAGGTAGGTTGCAGCTTGCTTATTCTTTTTTTGACAGACTCACACCGGACGCTCACCCTCCTCAACTGACGGCAACAACAATGAGAAACGGCATAACGCACACATTTGCGTGCGTTGTGCTGTCCCTCGTCTTGTCCTCATCCTCATCCTCATCTTCACCTCACCCTCACCTCACCTTCAACTGACGACAAATGATGCAATGCATGACACGGCAACACAACAATAACAACAACACAACACAATGACAGTCACTCCCTCTCCCCCCTCATGAGGACAAGGATGAGGCCACCTCCTGGTCTCACCCCCACTCTCGACCAACGACGCCAACGATGCCATGTTCTTGTGGACGATGACAATGACTCCTCACCGACGACACACACAATGACGACGCCAATGAGGAACGACGCAGCGCACGCAATTGTGTGTGCTGCATCATCTCTCGTCTCATCCCCATCCTCCTCAGCTCCCTTGACCGCATGACGACGACACCGACGAGGAATGATGCAGCGCTCGCAATTGCGAGCGCTGCGTCATCTCTCATCTCGTCTCCTGTCCTGCTGTCGCCCTCACCCTCACCTTTGCCCCCAACAGTCAATGTTTCAACCCTTGCCCACCTTCAGGATGAGAGCACAAGAGCACAGTGTGCAATATTGTGTGTTGTGCCATTGTGCTCTCATTCTTGTCCTGGCATCCTCACCCTCACTATTGCCCTCATCCTCTCCGTCTCACCATCGCCATCCTCACCATCTCAACATCACCCTCAGGCTCGTCCTCTTCATCTCAACATTGCCCTCACTGTCACACTCCCCTCATCCTCACTGTTTCCCTCACCCTTGCCCACCCTTTCACTGTTGTCCTCGCTGTCTCGCTGTTTTGCCGTCTTGCTGTCTCCCTCGCCGCCTTTGCCCTCATCCTTCATCCTCGCCATCTCCCTCGCCCTCGCCCGCCATTTTGCCGTCATCCTGTTTCACCATCGTCCTCTCTGTCTCACCATCGCCCTCTTGCTTGTCCTCGCTGTCTTGCCATCTCCCTGTCTTTCCGTCTCCCTGTCTTACCATCTTGCCATCTCCCTTGCCGCCTTTGCCCTTGTCCTTTCCCTGGTCACCCTTGCCCACATCCCCATCAGGTGAGGATGGCAGAACGACAGTGCAATGCACGCAATCGTGTGCATTGTGCTGTTGTTCCTCTTACCCTCACCCTTGCTACTCACCACTTGCGTGATACTGGTACAAGCGCATGAGCACGCGCGTGCACACAGACATTGTGTTTGCGTGTACATTTGTGCTCACTCGCTCACTCACCTTCCTCACCGCATTCGTGCACATGCCACCCTCGTGGCACCCTTGCTTCAAGTGGAACCCGCGGGTAAACCCACTAAGGGTATGGTACCCATGACCGTGGGTACCAGCCCATATTGGATACGGGTACGGGTACCAGCCAGGATACCCCGGGGTATACCCATGTGGTTGCCTAGTGACTACCAAGCCCTGTTGGTAGCATTGGCTTGCGTCCACTATCCCACCCAGGGCCCTCCCAGTCCCATCGAGGCAAGACCTCCTTCTGCAACACATGGCCATATCAACCCCATTGGCGAACCTTCAACAGATCACCTGTAGGCCCACCTGACCCTATGGAGCCAGGGCCTCTTTAGGAATGACAGGGCCTCTCCGTCCCATTGGCTCTGCACTGCTCGTGGAATCAATTCTGGTGGGCCACAGTTGACTGAACTTTAACTCCCCACCAGTGGACCATTCTCATGCCCCCTTGACCCCATTGAGCCATGGCACCCCTGGCGCTATTGGAATTGCTACTCCCAATTGGTGCAAAGGCAACAGCGAAGGGGAGATACCCAGTGAGAGAGAACACTACTCACTATACTGTTTGAAGCACTTGCAAGTAAGTCTTGCTAGAAGTTATCACGCTTTGGGGTGCGAGAGAACTTAGTAAATTGGGGGCATAAGGCCCAGGTATTTATACATAAACGACTGTTTGTCCTTGTATATGGATAAATGCCATAAAGGGCATGAAACAACCATAAAAGGTGTATGAATAAGCCATGCACAGTAATGTCGTACTATGGTGTGATCATGGTGCAATATGTTGCAATAATGATGTCATATGATGTCATGTATAGTCTGAATAAGAATGACGTCATAGGAATCTAGAACGCTTATGTCATCTACCTCGGTATGCGGGTATGACCTACAATAACAAGGTTATAGTAGTAATCATGAAAAGCGAACTAGAGTCAATAGTAAGATATGAGAATTTCAACAGGCGCTACTCGGTGTCATCAGTTTATATACACACAACCATCTCGGGCCCACCCAGCCCCATTGGGCGATATGCTCCTAGGTGACTACCTGGCCCATTCAATACAATTGGCCCGAGGGCACTACCCCGCCCAGGGCCCCTTCAGTCCCATCAGTTAGGCTTCAACAATCCAACCATGGGCCCCTCTCAACACTGTCCCCTCAGACCGCCACAGTATGATCTGGCCCACTCGATGCTATTGAGCCCAGAGCGTTACGATCAGCTACGGCATGTACACCTTTTTCCTTCTTAAACGCCCTTAGTCTCTCTCTTTTCAATATGTTCTTCTAACCGTTCCCTTGGAACGCCTGATGCCTAAACACAGCTTCTCTCGTACACGCTGCGCATGGCTACGTTTCTTCTTGACTCACTCTAACTCTTCATTGGACACTATCTTAGTTCCTGTGTTCGCAGCTCCCTTCCATTCTATCGCACAGCCCATTCTTTCCTCTTCTGGATTTCTTAGCTCCAGTACTGTACACACAGCCTGGTCCGTGCACTGCATCTCCACCTATTTAAGTAGTGACTTCTCCTGTACTATCTCCTAACTTTGACCTCCTCAATTTACGGTCTTAGCTCCTCTTAGTCCCTCGGATTTCTTTAAAGTCTTCACCTTACTTCTGAGTAGGCGCTTCCTTGTAAACTTCGTCCCTGCGAGCATTCGACTTGTAGTACAAGTCCTAGTCGAACCACACCTAGGCCGAACCCTTGACCCGACATCGTCGGTCCCTTGTCCTTGACCCCCTTAGTTCTCGGACCGTTGAGTCTGTGTTTGCCCCTACCCAGGTCAAGCGTAACACAGAGCCTCTCAGGAACTACCAGGCCTGGTCGGTAGCATTGGCCTGAGTCCACTATGCCGTGAAGGCCCCCCCTGGTCTCATTGATAGAGCTTCAATAATCTGACCGCAGGCCCCTTTCGACATACTCGGTCTCATCCTGCTGCACTTCCCCTGGCCCACCCACTGATGTTGACCCCAGAGCCTCTCCATGACTACCAGGCCCCGTCAATCACATCGGCCTGAGTCCAACACCCTGTCCAGGGGCCTCCCAGTTCCATTGAGACAAGACCCCATTCTGCAACACACAGCCATATTTATTCCATTGGCTCAGCTTCAACAGATCGCCCATAGGCCTGCCCGACCCTATTGCGCCAAGGCCTCTTCAGGACTGCCAGGCCCTCTCAGTCCTCTCAGCCTAACTTTGACACCCCAAGGTTCGGCCAAATCAATTCCATCAAGCCAAGTCTCTTTGGCAACTCCTGGCCCTGCCAATACTGTCAGCTGGCCCCCAACACGCTATTGTCAACTATCCTCAGGCCCACTTGGTCCCATGGCGACAAACCTCCCTTGGTGACACTAGGCCATCCTGAGGCCATTGGCCCATGTCCAACACGCCATCATGGGGCCCTCTCAACACTATCAACCTCCCTCCTCACCATTCTTGGGCCCTCTCCATCTTATTGCGCCAAGGGCCTGTCAATACCATTGTCCTGACTCAAACACCCCACCCACTGGCCCCCAGATCCCATCAAGCTGAGTCCCCTTCTATAATGCCCAGTCCTCTTGATACCATCATCATACCATCCCTCCTGAGGTTGGGCCCTGCTGTCTCCCTGCACCTCAAAATAATAATTCATTTTCAGGCCCGTTCATATCATATGTAGATATCTTGAATTCTGGCCTGACCGTCCTTCTCGGTACATAACATTACCCAGGCCTGCCCAAGGTCACCCAGGTTTGTCCGACTCCATCAGACAAATTTCACACAAGCTGGGCAAGAGCATTGGTACAAAGTGACTACAGTATGTGTCACCTTGTACCATCATCATGCTATGAAGGACTATATATCCCACCGATCCACCCAAGTGCACCAGATGAGCTTTCTTATTGTATTCATGGTTTCAATCTCTCTTATACACAATTTAGCATAAGGAAATGTTGATTATGGATGAATTCCTCTTCATAAGTTTCGATGTAGTTGCTTATGTAATAATTTACCCAATGGGTTTCACATACAGGTCACTGGTCACAATCACCCCAAGACTGTGCTGCTCCACCTGTGCAGGATGTACACTGTCCTGGAATCTGGTGTATTCATGATCAAGTTGGACATGTTGAACATGATATATCCACTTGCTGTTGCTGGTATGTCCTGCCCCACTTCAATTGAATGCTCGAGCTGATGCAATGTGTTATTCAAGTTGTACAGCAGAGATGGCCATTACAGGACTACATGCATGCATGTTTGCACACCCACCTATCATTTGCACATGTGCGCTCTCGCCAATACCTGTGAGTGCATGAAACATACGGTTATGGAAGCCCTCCAGTAGGCAAATACCACCATTTCCCATTGGACCCTGTTGCACTTCGTGCTCTCCGACTGCCGCATTGTATTGCTCAACTTGCTCATATTCACACTCTAGGATTGTTATTCTCATGGTATAACTTATGGTGCCACTGTGACTACGTTTTTAGAGTACTATGTATTACTAGCCTATACCATAGGTAATGTTACTAGCTGTGAAAGGGCTTGTGATCTTGTGTGACCTGACAAGCCTGAGCGAGCCTTGCAAGGCTGAATGGGGTTGCCTCAATGAGCCTGCCTTGCATGGCCTGGTGGGACCTTGCAAAGCCTTGTTTGGCCTTGCAAGGTTTTTTTTCCCCTGGACCCATAGGGGACAGGTTTTGTAACCCACTAATTGCATGGGATTTTAGTATTTTAATTGCAACTATTTGAATAACTCTTAGGATGACTGTTGCAGTCTTTTCTCTGTATGAAGCTACATCAGCTGCATCAGGCACAATACTACCATGGTTTTCCCACGCTTGTCGGAGCTGTTGGATGATTCAGGACACTTCTAGTGCACATTTTCCACATCCTGGGGTTCTCCAGACCATCTCCTGACCCTCTTGAGATGGTCATGGTAATTTTGTTTATAAAATGTAACTCACTTGTTACAATACTATACAGTGACTGTGGGTACAAAGGCGAGAAGAAGCACTCTTACTCATGTGCAAAATGCAGGCCGAGAAAGAGCGCAGGTCATAGGTGGTGTGCGTGTGCATGTTTTCTTACATGCAATAGATAATCATTATCATATCAATCCTTCCAAGCTGCTCTTACGGCATGTGTTTAGTGTTGCCACAGTTCGCAGTTCTGACTGGTTTTGGCCATAACCACATTGCTGACTAACTATGACTGAATCAATAAATTTATATCTTAACTACTGGCTCAACTACACATGACTAAGCTGTGTTTAACTGGTTTGAGTTGGCTAACCACTACCTCATATTTGTATCCCTACATATCATACTACCATCTGCTGCTGTACTAATCAAGGTCCACATGCATCCGAGTCCATGTCCATCCACCATCTACTGTATCTGCCTCCACATGGGGTTTTTTTTTTAAAATCCTCACTTTAAGTCCTGTGGAGCAGCGCCCCATGATGGACTGTACATGCGCTAAGTACGTAGTGAAAGAAAAATGTTCTGGGGGTAATTTCTAAGAAATTGTCTCTGAATCCCTAATGGGTGGAGGGAGGGGGTCATCTCTGTCTGATTATACCTGAAAAACCATGCTCTCTTCCTCATCTTCTGAGTCATCTTCCATCAGCCAAATTGTAAGTATAACGGGGAAAGGTTACTGCCACAATTGGGCGCGTTAAAGATCTCTCCTTCTGCTGTGGTGGCATAGAACTCCCTAGAAATGTCGCGGCCTTCTCACCACTCTACCAAGCAAAGTTGGGAGGGGTCTTCAGGAATACTATCGGTGTGCTGGAGGGTGGAGTTAGGGTGGATAGAATGGATGAAAGACGGGCAACAGGGGTGGTCTAGGACTTGCTGAAAATGTGGTTGGTCAGGGAAAGCAGGAACCCGGGAGGCCCACGGGTCAGAGAGAGCTGCCGGATCAGGCGGGGAAAAGGGGCCACTTGGGGGTGGATGAAGGAGGGATATGGAGGGGGGGAGGGAATGCTGGTTGGTGGGATAAGAGGTCGGCCACCCGTTTCCGTAGACAGGTGACTTCAGCACGGAGCCTTTCCATCTCTGTGGCAGTTTTGGGGGAGTTCTGCGGCTGTGCAGCCCCAATCTTAGGTGCTGGAGTGGGAGGGGGGACAGGGGCGGACTTGGGGGAGGGTTTTAAGGCTGCGACTAAACATCAGTAATGAAGGAGCATGTTGCTCTGATAGAGTTGAACTAGGGGGGTGGGAACCCGTCCTTTGGGGGCGAGAACTTGGGGGGATAGGTGGGCCTTGAACAAGTGGAAGAGATCCACTGTCCAATGGACTGCCCGATGGTCAGTTTTGCGGCAGGTAGTGGGAATATGCGAGACTTGGAAGGATTTACCTGTGTTTGGGCCAGACTTGGTGGTCCAGGTCCAGGAGAAGGGGTGAGCAGTGAAGTGGTCCAGGACCGACTTTGGGACAACTGGGGGGGTATAGCGGATGTGGAAAGTGCCTGTGGGGAAAGTGTGGAAGCTTTTCCCAATGTCGGAGAGGTGGATGTCACAAGCTTGTGAGGCCAGGCATCTATGCTTGGGCTTTGGGTGGGGGGTTTGGCTTGGGTTTGGAGGAGGGGGGTTTTTTCCCTCGGGGGGAGCTGGTGGTAGCAGTTCAAGAGGCATCCCCTCCATATGTCAACACCCGGATGTGTCTATGTCCGTCTGATTCTCATTCTGCCCGTGTGTCCACATTGTTCTCCACATTGACGTCTGTCTGTCTGCCTGTGTCTGTGGCTGTCTTTCCGGCAGCATCTGTGTGCTTGTGCTTGTGGGGCTGCATCCGCGCTGTAGGGAACATACATTCCCTATCGTTCCAGATACCGCTTTCGCGACAGACAACAATTATCCTTTTATTTCCGCTCATCGCAATCTCTTCCCGCAATCCATCCGATGTTAATGCGACCTAATGCGACTCATCAGACCCGCTATCCGCTCTCCATCTGCTCTCATACCAT
>JBBPNE010000856.1:0-11895 GCA_038090735.1 Xerocomellus amylosporus | reverse complement strand
TATCGATGTTGGTAGTGGGAATGAGCGACTTGAAATTGTACCAATTACGCACTGTATTCTGAGATTGGTGAACTGAATACGACGCTTCCTTTCCCCCGCCGCGATGCCTGATATCATCTGCAGTTATAACTTCCCCAGGCTGTGCATCGATGTGGGTCGTAGGAGCGGGAGACTCAAAAGATGCTAATCACCCACCGCGTTCTGAAGGCTCCTTGGATTACTAGCCATGGGTATGCTTGGTTGGAACGAGATTGTGGTGAGGTGCAAGTGAGGTGTTGGGATTTTATTTCTTTTTGTCTAGCAACCCAGGGTGAAGGGGAGTGGTCGAGGCTCGACATTGTCTGGGTAAATCATGCATGCGTGATAGCCGCTGATCACTGCCCTCGTGACCTGATTTGGATCCGATAGAAGCTCCAACACCTTCATGGGCCGCTGAGCGCGGGTGATGTGACGCCTTTTCCTCTTCCACCAGCCGTTGTTCTCTGAGAGCAGAGTGCCACAACCACGGGTTTTCTGCTTATCCAGTGCGTCTCGAGCAAGTTGAAACCGCTGTTCGAAGCAGCAGTTTCAACTGGCTCGAGACGCACTCCAAGTCCGAGTCGGTGCTTCTACTACTTCAAGCATCAACCCACATTCGCGTAGTACGACTTGTTCGAAGGGTGATCGAGCACGTCGCCAAGAGTTGGTAGTAGCTCAGGCCACAAGGGAGTGGTGCGGGTAGCTTCCGTCGGGGTATGCCGCGCGCGAGTGCGTTTATTTGCAGGCAACCGGTTACCGTACCACGACCAGCAAGTACTGGCGCTGTTCAGCCCTCGACGAAAACGTAGGATGCACCAGGAACGCGCTCCCTCAAATATATCCTGATGGCTGCCTCTCGGGTCCAACTGCCCCCCAACGGCGACGCGAGTAACAACAACTCGGACTTCTGGACCTCGTAGCAAAACATGGGTACAGAAACGCGCACGGAGGACTGGTTTCCCTTACGACTTCTAATCCCCAACACGGAGTCTGACCGTTACCCAGCCAGCACGTTCCTACATGTTGACAATAAATTGGCAATAGGCCGCTGTCCCCAAAATGTTCGGGATAACCAAAGCTTGGTGTACGTGCCGAAATCACCCAACTCCAACATGTAATGAAACACTTCGATTCAAGACAACACGTTTTGCTCTGCCACTACATGCATGCGATAGCAATTACCCCCCCCCCCCCCTCCAAGAAAAAACAAGTACATGTGACGGGCCGGGGTGTGTACAGCAAAAGTTGACTGGAGGGCTATGATGGTTTACTTGGCGGCGCTAATCTCGAAGGAACCGCTTTGCGCAAAGACGTCCGCATTTCTAATATCCAAAAAAGGAGGCAACGTCAGATCGTCAAGTTGTGGCGTGAGGATGCAACACGTACATGGTACCGACGGCCTGTAGGACGTAATCGCTGTAAAGGGTACAGGTACGGCACGAAAAGCGAGCACGGGTCAATACATGGTCGCTTCTCCGAAACAAAAGCGGACGATTCGCATCCAGTGGACGTACCCAAACGGCACTAAAGGAAACTCGACGGAAAGGTAGCCCTTAGAGGACGACACGTTGTTGGCGAGCTTGTACTCGTTGTGGGATAATTCGCCTTCGAGTTCGAGGTTGAAGAAGGGGGGGTCTATTCTACTATCCCAGGTCCAGGTGACCGTGGCCCCAGTGCCACTTATCACGCCCTCGAGGGTGTTGAAGGTCAGCGCGCGGACCAAGGGGAGGGCGAGGGCGAGCAGGCTACCCAAAGAAAAGAAGAATGGTGTGGTCAATGCGAGACCCGGACGCGGGCGACGAGTCGTGCCATACCTGAGCTTGGCAAACATGTCTGTTCGTCGAGGGAGATCCAGAGGTGAGTATGCGAGGTGAGGACGAGGAATCCAGTTCATGCGTATTTATCCTGGCTCGGCCGGGCTATTCTCACCTGGTATAACCATTCGTTTTCCTTGATCGTATCCTCATGCCGCCGCCTATCAGGAAATTTCCACATCATACTTGACAATATCCCAAGTCACACTTGAGTACAATTGGAACGACGGAAACTACTGCGTGCCGGCATTCCCTGATCTAGGGAAATGGTTAGATGGGGTGATACATTTATGAATCGAAACGGCAACATGATAACTTGTTTGCTCTTACCGACGGCGACGACGACAGCTCGGGGGAGGTTCATGACCAGTGGCCAGTGGCAGGGGAAATGATAGTATAGATATATTCAAGACCATACGACCTAGTACGTCATGACGAAGTTGGCCTCGTATGCAGAGAGAGATACATAAATTCGGGCTTCTCCAAATCACACCCCACGATTCCTTGGATGGTAAAGTGCCCGTTGTGGAGGGCGAAAGTGGACTGGAACAGCTATTTCCGCAAGGTGGACCCATTCGTTCTTCCCAAGCTCTTCGACGACCCCACAAATGCGAGATTTCTTTCCATCTATGATACGCGTGAATGTGGCGAAGCCGTCCGAGTCGACGCGATGTTATCCAATCCCGCGATGCGGAAGGAGTTCGTTCTCGCCAGCAGAGCATTGGCTTGACCGATGCGGCAAGAAACCGTTTTTGTTCAGTTGCAGAATTCGATGGATGGCGCCGTCTGGCACGAATGAGGGTACGGTCAGGGTCAACAAGTAACAATAAGTAAGGTTAACCCGAGAAATATACGTGGCGGTGCTGTAAATGTGTGAATGGAGCACTGCCACGGTCACTGCCACGACCCGCCAGAAGTCCGAGTGAGGCTCGTGCTCGAGGCCCAGCTGGCACGACCGGAGTGAGAACTGCACCCGATCGATGGACGGACGTGCGCGCGGCAAAAAAAAGATCGTTCCCGAAGTCGGGAGAGGCGATGTGGGAGTGCCGCCAGTTGAGCCCGAGCAGGCTCACTCCCGCCCCGGCGGGCCGGAAAAATTTACAGGGACCATTCCGAATTTGGCACATTTACCGTAAATTTTCCCGCCCACCTCACTTTACACACTTTACGCCCGCCAAATGGGCACTTTACACCACTTTACACCACTTTTTTGCGCTTTCCTCGCCATTGCCTGGTCGAAAAGCCCCTCTTTATGCACGTAAAATACAGATGATGTATGCAGCAACGTGCGGATGTTGTTTTCTGGGCGAGTGCTGCTGCCGTGTCGCCGCCCTGGTGTGCCCGCCCTCCTCTCCCCCCAAGAGCTCAGGGGGTTGCCGCTTTTGGGCAGCACAGCTTGTAAATTTTCCGACATAAGTGAGTTTATGTCGTGTTGCATCCAACGCCTCGAATTAAATATATTCGTATCTTCTGCACTACAAGCTAGCTTGGGAATATGAACAAGTTGCAATTGATCACGACAACATCATGTGTACAGCGCAGTAACAAAGGTTGTTCAAGGCACAGAAATGGCACAGCATAACAATGATGCCACACGATGCATGTTTGACTGACACGCCCCAGGAAGCCGTCATGCGGCCGGGGTCGCGAAAAGACCAGGATTAAGTGTGGGCAAGTCATTAGAAGGGAGATAACCAAACGAATTCATGCCTCTGACATAGTCATGTCCGCAACTGAAACAGACGAGATAGCGTTCTGGCCTGGGGATGATACGGTCTTGGCTTCGGGTGCGTCTTGGCCTGCATCTGCTGGTGCACCGTTGGTAGTAGTTTCACCACCGTTCTCACTTGGCTTATTGGCACCCAGTATGGCATGCCACTTGTCTACCAAGGCCTTCGCTCGTGCTCGGAACTTGAATTCCTCGTCGCGAGGCACCTTGTCCGGCGTTAAAGCCGCAATGTGTCGCATAACCTTGCCGATTTTAGAAAACTACCCATGAAATTTACGGTCAACGATGAAAAACCCCACACGCAACGGCACAAAAACGCACGGAGAGGAAATTGATGAGATTTGGATGTTCGTAGTGTTCTACTGTCATGAATAATTGATCCAGGGCGGGCATGTCCTACGAAATCTGCATCGGTGATGGCAATCTGCACTTCGAGGACAACTCACTTCATCTGATGGAGTACCCTTGCTGCCCAATAATGCCTTTTGCAGCCTGTGTCGCCACTCTCTCACTTTGCGAGCCTCGGGATCTGCTTCCAAATTAGCTGCGGGAGAGCTGTGGTCAGGAGATACAAAAAAACAGTCAATGTACAATATCGCACCATCGACTTCTTCCTCTTTCTCCCGTTTCGGCTTCTTCGAAGGAGGTGGAGCGACTTTAGCACTCGTCCCAGCATCTTCGTCGTCAGCTTCAGCCTCGGCCTCCTGGTCTCCCTCATCCTCGGACTCGATCATCTCCTTAGACTTGATTCCATTTTTCTTCGGCTTCCCTGAAGCCACCTTTTTCTCGGGTTTCGGTTTCGGCTTGGCCTTGGGCTTCGCAGAAGGTGCCTCAGCGTCCCGCTTACGCTTCTTTGGCTTTGTAGGTTTCTTTGTTTCCTCATCCTCATTCTCGGTCTCAAGCTGGTCGACCCGTGCGTTGTCTTCTTGTTCTGCGGCAGCCACCTCCAAGCTCTCCAGCTCTTTCTCCCACTTTTCAGGATCAAGAGTGATTCTATACCCAGCTAAAAGGTCCGCATTTTTCTTGTGCGGCTCGTTGATGTATGCCCGGATCTCGTGCTCCTTCAATCTCGATATATCCTTTGATACAAGCCATGCACTATGCGGAAACAGAGTCAATCATCCTGATAATAAGGAAGGATGATGGAGACGTACAAGTCTCCTGCGGGGAAAAACCTGACGCAATGGAACAGCGTCTTCTTGCCGGCAGGGCGCTCCTTGGCCACGGCGGGTGGGACATTGTCGGGGTTCACGACCTATAGGTGTGAAAATGATGAACGAGGGCTCATAAAGGCAAGAAGAGGACGCGACGTACCATGCCAGGCCATGGAGGAAACCCGCGTATTTTAGCTAGAACGATATCGCGTTCAGCATAGTTGGTCTCTGGTTCGTTTTTAGGAGCCTTTTTGCTCATCGCGAGTGGGGACGAGGAAAAAGGGAGTGTTGTAATGGAGGTTGCGCGACAGATAAAAGGAAAGGTGGAGGAGCACACCAACTTGGGTTCAGTTCGGCTATTTCCAGTTGCAGCCAAACTGCCACGCGGGCCCGTGCGCCCACGTAAGAATCAACAAAAAAAACGCGCGTGGCATTGAAAAAATACCATTGAATACGGTACATGAACACAATGCATCGTCGACGTCGCAGGAGTGCTCGTAGTGGAATTGATCTTTCAAAACGCCTTCAAAACCGCGAGAAGTATGGTCAGGAGCGTCGTCTCGTTGCGGTCTCTCGGTCGGGAGAGCCAGATAATTTGGACAAATTTCGAGGTGGCGTGCTTTGTTTGTCCTCGGATAAGGGGTTAACCGGTACTGCTTGATCGAATCCGCGAATGGGCAAGCGTGCCGATGCCCAACTCTGCTGCCCCGACGACGAACCTCGGGTCAATGCTATACAATACAGATAGGCTACACGCACCTGTCCTTTTGTGTGTGATGACGCTGCACCGTTACCTCCGGCGATTGGGTGGACGCAAGAGCCGTGTTCCGTATGCAAGGAAGTGTGGTTATATTAACGGCCATGCGCAATTATCTTTGAGGTGTGCCAATGCCCGTTCGAGACTATGGGAGAATGCTACGGCGTCGAGCAAGTGATTCGGACCAGTGGATGAGTCGGTTACAAGTGTGATAATGCACGGGGTTGTGCAACTGGAAGGCTCGCGGCGTTCGCGTTTCAGCTGGACCATTCATCCGGGAAAGGTGTCCACAATTCGTAGGTCGTCTGTTTCTGGAGTTCAGATGCAGCGGAGAAGGTCATGACGGGAGGAGTGCAAGGAGTGTTGTTAGCCGGAGTTCTCTAAAATTAGAAAAAATAATAATTCTCGAAAAGCGGCACTACTCAAGCAAGTCTTCTTGGACGAATACCTCACTCTGCGGCCACCAACAAGACGATGTCCAACGACGAGACGAGCGCTAGTCATAGAAAGCCGATGTGGCAGTACTTCCAGGAACTTATCATAAATGAGCTACCATTTTACCGACGAGCTAAACACCTTGGACGACCAGTCCATCCCCGAAAAGAACCTGGCGCAAGGGCACTAGTCGAAATTCATCGCCCGGCAAACGCCAAAGATGAACACGCCAAAGCATATCCATATCATGCTGCAACCTGCAAAACAACGCATATCGGGATTAATGTGGCGCATACAGCGCATCAATCATTCAGAGCACGTCGTCCTGGCAAGACGACGGTAGGTGGCGGAGATCTGAACGAGGAGATTCACCCAACACGGCGACAAAGATTTTACCTGGTGCGGAAAGAGAGGTCACCGTCCACTGATACGCCGCACGACACACCGCCGCCGCATCTGAATCTTAAACAACCTTCCTAATCGCGCCAACCAGGTATCGGCATCCCGCAGAGTGCTGAATACACACCGCACGGTCATATCTAGATATCAGGGGAGTATTTTGGTCGGCGATCAAGTCGGAGATCGAAAGGATACCAGGTGAACCGTCACTGTCACCAACAGTATTGACAATGTTTGAACCCATTCGTGGAGGAACTCGAGGGGGTCAAGCAGAGTTCAAGTGGTCCGACGTTTCCGCAGACAAGGACAGAGAAGTGCGCACCACCTCGAATATTCTTTTCGTAACTCACTGAGTGACATTATAGCACTACCTCGGCCACAGTATCAACGCGCCGACCGGGAGATGGCAAAAGAACAAGGATGTCCACTGGTACAATAGAGACAAGGCGGCTACTGAAGCAGAGAGAGCAGAAGAAATTCGCAAGGTGAAAGAGGCAGAGGCAGAAGCTCTTTCCATTGCACTGTGATTCTCATCCGTAAATATCATACGACCGACGCTGACATTATTTGGGTTTTCAGAGGTTTTGGTCCAACTGGAGCGAATGCCACAGGAGCGAATGCTACACAACCCACGGCAGGTGCATCGACACGGGCGAGCACTGTTGGTACCGCTGCTCCAAGCGCCGAGGATGATGTGGCGCGTAAACAAGAGAAAGAGGAGAAGCGTCGCAGAAAAGCTGAGCGTAAAGAGGAGAAACGCGCTCGCAAGGAAGTTCGTAGGGCACCGCGTGACGATCAAGATGATCGGACGCGTCGTCGAGACCAACCACGATCGCGGTCTCCTACCTGGAGAAGGCTGGGCGACGAGGAGGGACGGCGCAGTCGGTCGCCTACCCGTGACCACGAGGAGCGCCGTAATCGGTTGAGGGATTATGACCAAACTGATCGGGAAAAGGAGAGGGGAAGGCATCGGAGGTTATGGGATATGAATGCAGCGAGGGACAGGCCCCGCTACAGAGACAGCTAGAGTGCATGGAATCACCAAGCGAACAGGAGACAAGGATCGCCCCGAAACAACCCCCTCGCCTGGTGCTCGGCACCCATTTCCGCTTGTGCGTTTTAGTCAAAACCGCCGGTAACGATCTTCTTCACAGATCTTATGGCAGGAGGCAATGTGCCTGCATTCTATAGGCGCGCAACGTGGGTCCGTATGTTCGCAATCGATATGTTCGACGTCCTTGATTTGACGAGACGGAGAGCATAGTGTCCGCGCTCAGATGAGATGATGATGGGAGTCGCGAGGCTTGCATGTTGACATACCCCGCAGCAACAAGGTAGATTCTCATTGACATGTTGGATGCATTTATTGTACGACATTCAACCAAGCGCGATGCACACGGAGTCAGGAATCTCCGCCTATTCGCCTGTTACCGTCTTCCACAATCAACTTGACATACATTGATCTGATCAGGCAGCCAGTTTTGAATCGGACAGTGGGGAAGCCTCTCACGCGCTCTTCCTTTTCCTCCAGTATTCCGGCTCCTGTTCAAGCCAGGAGGTTCAGTTCCACCTCGTGTTCAACATGAATTGTGTTGTCATGCATGCATGTAGCGGCACAGCCTCCCAAAACTTCCTGTTGCGCGCTTTCAGAGACAGGTAATCCTGTGCCTGCACTAGCTTGATTGACGCAATCGTCACTGGCGAACGTCAGATTTTGCCTCGAAATAGTCCTACTGTTCCGAAGTACGTCATCGCTGTCGTGAACGCTGACTTTTCGCTCGTCAGGTGCGCCGCACGAACAGGTTTACGACTCTTTGGCGCGAGGCGATTCCCTCTTTGCACTCTCATTTGTCGTGCACCGACATGAACGGCCGCAGCATGGTCTTGAAACCTTTCAAGTCAAGGTTAACTTCGCAAATGACTATGACGGCAGCCAACCCGCGCCTCCATGCACGGTACGCCTGCCAGTCCATGGCATGTCGCTCACCTGTTCTGCCCGTGTTATCTGCCGAAAATGGTTTAGCACTGACAGCTCAGACGCAGAAATAGACCGCAATCCCCTCGGTGAACGGTATTGCACCCCTCATCTCATCGAAAGTCGTCTTGCCAGCCATGTCTACCGTCTACGGCATGCCCTACCTCCTCGAAGACAAGACTGGGAAGCTGACAGGTTCCGATTTCGTCGACATGAACGACCGTCTTCGTTTGCGCCTGCGCTGTACGGCTCAAGCGCCGACGCACATCGCGTACATGATCCACAATACGACGTGCGGGAACGATCCATCGAACCCGTTGGTCGCGCTCGCGTTTGGCCCAAATAATTCACTTGGCACGATCACCATCCGCTCAGGGGCTCCCATCCCCATGGACCAATACCTCGCGAAGCTGAGGTTAGCGTCGATTGCGCCGACGTGTGGGTCCCATCGCTGATATTAGGTGTACACAGCGGCACGACGAGGAAATTTATCGGATCGGACGGACAAGAATACCGATGGAGCTGGCGATCTACCAGGGGTCACGAGTGGACCGTGAGTACTATGTGATGCCCGACTCGCCCGAACTGACTGGACGCATTATATGCAGTGCACGAACCGAAGTCAATACCTCGTCGCTTCTTATGCGCTCAAGGTGGCTGGCGAACCAGACTATCTGGGTTCGTCTGGATGCATGTTGACGATCGACGAGGCGTATCCTCACCTTGCAGCCGGTGCGTTGGTGTGGCCGGCCATGACAACCAGGGTTCCCCGCTCATTCACCGAACAGAGATCCTCGCCTCGCTGACCATCATGCGACATATAGCAGCACACGGTTTGTAAACGAGAAAGGGGGTTCTATATGACGACGGATCGCGTCCGATCCACCACACGCATCTAGTTGTAGTTGTAGCATGCACTGTTCTGTATTGTACTATTTATCAAACTTGACCACCGCAGATCTCCAGAAAGTGGGGTTTCATCTCCATGCTGCAGCGGGGAAGGAGGGGAACTCCGGAGATAACCGATGGGTTTGAAGCAGATTGAGAGGCAGGGTTTGGGAAGCCCATCTTGACGAGATAGCGTCACGGACCGGCCATTGGGGCCCTCTTTTTTTTTTCTCCAACCCGATACTGTCTGTGATTTCTTGGGATAGATCTCTCAGGATGGCCAACTCTATCGCACGAGGCCGAGCTTCGGCGTCTACACCATCGAACAGGGTGGGTTGCAGGGGTGGCCGGATTCTCTCATCCCAAACGAACAGGCATCACTGTCGTTTGAGCGCGCTCGACGACGACATCGTGCCCCGTCGTCAACCAGAGGGGGCCACGCCTGATCAATGGTTCACCCTCTTCCAAAAGACATGACGGAAATTGAAGGACGTCAAGCGCGTGCCCCGATTGCACGCCCAACTCCTAGCAATCCCCGACTCTCACGACCCACGATGGTCGGGGAGGGTGATGCCAATGATGGCCAGTGGCAGCAAACGGTTGGTTCCTCCCACCTAACTTGCCAATCACTGAGTGTTTTCTCACGCCAGTGTAGTCATGTTTGGGTTTGGGTTTGGGTTTTGGTGTTGGCAATGACGTTGAAGCAAGCTAACGAGAGTGCATCGTAGATGTCGATGTCCCGTTCTTCTGTTCGTTGTCCGGTATTTCGAGACAAATTTGGGATCGGCGCCTCGGGTGGTCCGACTAGGTGCCTGAGTGGCTGCATGTGGTCCACGTTGATGGCTTGGGTGGATAGTGCGGCACGATGTCGATCTTTGTCTCTCTACGAGCGTCTCTATTGATCGTTGTCGTCAGTTCCATATAGAGTTCCATGATGGCAAAGACACCCTGTAGTATGCACGATCACACGTGCATGCTTCTTGAAACTTGGTAACCCATCAAGATAGGTCCACCTGCTGCATCCTGCCTGTCACAGAGCGCATCCGATCAGTGTCGGGCGCGCGTTGTATACGTAAGGACGTCTGACGCACGGATTGTCGTCTCTGATTTGAGGGTACCAGTGTCGTTCTCCCGGCCCCCGTCCACGACATAACACACCACAGGGCCGCCGGCCTTGTGCGTTGCGTGGGCACCGAACAAAAATCCGTGTCTCCTGGCCAATACGAATCAGGGTCCGTGAAGCACTGTCGGGAGCTCGGAAAGACCGTCTTCTAATGGGGGCTGAACGGTATATCATCCCGCACGAGCCACGTCTGCGGTTGCGCGTTCCCGATGAACACGGTTCGGTCGGCCACTTCCCTGCGGAATCCTTTCCGTTCGTGCGCCTCCCCGCTTCCTTTTTTTTTTCCTTGCGCGGGCGAACGTTCAAACGTTCACCCATCAGATCGCGTCGGGGGGTGCAGAAAGAGGGTCGATCGCATACCCCCATGGAGAACTGATGTTATCTCGTGATTCCGCGATGTGTCCAAATTTTTTTGGGGGCCAGATGGTGGGCTCTGGCACGGTTCTCGCTCGGCATGAGGGGGGAATTCTCTTGGTCTTGTTCTTGTTCACGTTCTTCTTTCCTTCCTTTACCTGCCACGTCGTGACTCGTGTGGTGCAAAACATAGCTCCGACGGCAACAGATTGAATTGACTCGCATGGACAAAACCATCCAGATCGGACTTGTGTGACATGCTTAATCACACGAGACACCACTACAACAAGGTCCATGTCGAGGAAATGAGACAGACGCATGCCCGATGGGAAACGTGAGCACATGTGCAAGAGCACTGGCCACTTATTTAAGGTTGTGGAGACTGCGGGCAGCCCTTGTTTGAAATTGGGAGAGGGAATTCCCGTGCAGGGGCCACGAGCCTGATATGGCCAATGATAGATTTGGCACACGAGAGGAGAACAACATATCTGGAAGTGAGCTACGCAACGCCCAGATCCGACAGGAGGAGAGTGATACGTGGTGGAGATAACAGGAAGATACCTAAAGAGGAAGTGTATGTATGGCGAGGTCCGGAAATGAACGTGATGGAGACAAGGGTCAGTCGCCCCATGAGCGTGCCACGGCGCCAGCGTCATGTATATTGAAATCCTCGGGGGAGGGTGGCGTTCCCGGGCTGGCAGGGAGCTTTGTATTGTGGAGGTTCGTGACGGTCGCGGGGGCATGGCAACAAAAGGGGACTCACTGTCTGGTCTTCCTCTGGTGGCAACTGGGGCTCGGGGGCGGGGGATCGGCTGTTGGGATCGCCGCTGCGTTGTGAGCGACCGCGTGCGCTGTGCGTGGAGCGAGCGGACTTGACGAGGTGGACGTTGAGGATTGCAGTGTTGGCCACGAGCGGGAGGTGGTGTGTGACGTCCTCGGCGTCGGGGAGGGACGGGGTCGAGGGGGACTTGTGGAGGGCGCGGGGCGGGGACGGGGAGGCGGCGCGACTGCCGGCCAGGGTGCCGCCGGAGACGTTGCGGGAGGAGCGGGCGGAGTGCTCCTGGTTGTGGAGGTTGAAGGGGAACTGCGCGTTCACGTTGACCATCTTCCTGGAGGGGGTTGGGAGCGGGACGGGGGAGGAGAGGACGGACGGACCCTTCTTTGGAGCGGACGACGGAGCCGAGACGGACCTTGAGCCTCTGGTGGTCGACCACGCGGGGCTGTGGGCTGCGGGGGGGTGAGCGGGGGA
>JBBPNE010000855.1:0-11936 GCA_038090735.1 Xerocomellus amylosporus | reverse complement strand
ATTTCTAGCCTCCATCCGCAGGTTGCCACCTTGTAGGCTGATCAATCGCATATTTGCGTTTCTCGCTTCTCTTCGTCGATGGTCATGTACAAACACACGCAGACCAACCGTCTACCAACATCAAAAACCACCCATTTCATCAGCCACTCTGGATAGTGGCACTGTCTGCGCCATGAATGTTCCCCGATCGTCCGGACCTTCTAATGCTCACGAACGTGCTCGGCCTTCTCCCGTAGACTCGCCTTACACCAATGCAAGAAGCCCATCTGGTCACCTTATCCCATATTCTCCTGCTCCGGCAAGGCGCTATTCGCGAGACCATATCCCATGGATGGCTGGTAGTCCGAACTCACTTCACGATGATCCTAGTGGGATCAATCACGACACATCACGAGTTGCGGCCGACTCTATTCTTCCGTCAAGTTCCGACACTACTGTTCATGAAAGTCACTCACCGAGCTCGGATATTCTCACCCACCCAACTTACCCATCTCACCCTCCAAGTCCGCTTCAAACGATTGGCTTTGCGCCGGAGGCTTCACCTGGGGCCCCTAGCGTCAAAATGTCCCCACGCGCAGCCCACTTCGATACAAATAAGTTGGAACCTCACCGGAGTAGAACACCATTGTCAATGAAATCTTCCCAGCTCTCCGTCTCGCAGAAGTCTTGCAACTCTCGAAATTCTACTGGGCGAGCCTCATATCGAGTGCATCGTGGCCCACATGTCCCTGTTAGAATCCCAGCTTCCGACCAAGATGCACCCATTTTCGGTACTTCGTCTTCTCCCACTTTGAGCAGGGCTGAACCAGGTGGTTCTGCTATCTTTGAACCCGTTATTGCCCCACCCAGTGCCGATGATCCCAATCGACCTGGGGAGCCCATCGGTAATCGTTTCGACCCAATATCAGTCAGTGATATACGCCGGTATGACTATCATCGCAAGATCAGGTGAGGCGCATGGACTATTTGACGGAGCCAAGAGTTCATGTGACACCCTAGACGTCCATCCAAACACGATTACGAGATTGAGGCGATGTCGTACCGATACCCCGAGACGCCGTTCGTTTCATTACTGCGTCAGTGGTGTATCTCGCATTTAACTTTTGTTTTCAGAGAGGTCCCGGAGGGGTGGACAGCCTACTGACACCCAGAAGGCGCTCTTTACTTTGTGCATGGCGAGTCGGTTAGTGAATCAGAACGATATCGGATCATTATTATCGTATCTCAAGTATAATTCTTTAGAAAACGTTCACGGAATTGAACATATGCGATAAAGACATCAAAAGGGATATCGAATACTTTAAAACCTACTTGTTCTCGCAGTTGGAGATTGAGATTAGGAAACGAAACCTCACGGAATCCCTGGAAGTTGACGAAGTTCAACTGGTTTTGGAACCCAAGAGCGACGGGCAAAAGGTGATATGTTGTTATTATTTCGTGAACCCACGAACCAGGAGTCTCTTTTGGCTGGATGCATGGACAGGGGATAAGATTTTCAAGGATTGTAGAGGTATCCTCTCACCTCCTCACAAAGGTAAATTTCAGGCTGCTGGCGGAGGGCTCACCGAACGATTCGAATCCATTAGGTCTGGCTATCCAAGCAGATTACTGGTGTGCCACGTACGTGAGTCGTGTGTTGTAACTTAGACATTCACGAGTCTGATGCACTATCATCCAGTCAGTCGTATATAAAGTTTTCATGATCTAAAGCGACTCCAGGAGCCACTGCAATCTATACCCGAACTTCTGTAAGGTCACTCAAGAATTGAAAGATGAGGTAGTGGACATGATTCTTCATGCTACATGTGGTGAGTGCTTTGCCCCACCGTACCGTACTTGCATTAATTAATCAGAACTACAGATCACTTGACGTCGAATAGGTCGTCATGCCCTCTAAATCCCGAGGAGCTAAAAAATCACTTATCACTTATTGAGCGAATCGATCGTAGGTCATACGTTCAGTGATATATGCCCACTCACTTCTCGTTGACCCAGCCGAAAAAGCAGAAAACCGTAAACATTCCGCGGTCATTATAGGTGAATTGAGCATCCTTCACCAGTTCACAGAAAACTCACAGATGCTCTTCAGGTCGAATCATGCATATATTCTGTACGTCTTCATCATGCTCTCCAACATGCCTTCTTCACATCAGAATCACAATTGCAGATCACAACTACTTTGTCAACTTTTACGGGGAAGACTGCGCGCCTCAATTTTGACCAAGCAGTCGATGGATGGAAATACCACCCGTCACTACTCATGACAACCTTTGCACCGCTATTATTTATGGCACCAGTGAACAACGTGCGGCTGTTGCACAGAATCTTTGTCGACAGCATCGCGAGCAAAGCAACGTGGAACATGTTCGTCACCAAGCTGAACTCACAACTCCAAGAAACCACTGTGCTGGTAAGCAAACCAAATTCCCGAGTCCTGGTCAAAATAACAGGACAACTTCCAGGCGACTGTGCTCTTGAACGCCGACGTTGCCTTTCTTCCAAAAGCGTCGGGCACAGGAGCTTGGCTGCAGCAATTTCTTAGTTATATGTCACTAGTAGCAAGCATGGCGAGCATCATCCTCGGTTTGGTCTTTATGGGACATAGCCGCGCAGATGCGAGGAATTCCCCTTTTGAAGTTGTCAGTGCCCCTTATCTCCTTTACAGCTGTGAGATCTCTGACTTGAACAGGCCAAATTCTTGGATGGACTAAGGCACGAAAGGCATGGTCTTGAGACTCTTGCCATCATTTATAGCCTGCCCCATGCTTTCCTCATGTGGGGGTGAGTGTCCTGGACGTTGTACGCGATCAGTTTCCCTGAGTACGCTTTCCCAGCATGTGCCTTTTCTTTGCAGCCTTTGCGGTTCAGTGGTGTTATACGGGAACCACGACGTTACAGGCTAGCGCGGGAGCTTTCATGCTCATGGTAGCCCTCTTGGTTGTGTGGTGCATCTGGACCGCTCGAGTTCAGTGCGAATTCTGGTGGTTCGAACCGGATCCAAGCCAAGTAGGACATGAGGAAGACGAGGAAGACGAGGAAGACGAAATGAACAGCAATGCGTCTCTGGCACCCCAGTATTGGACACTCCGCCGGTTCACAACATCGTTGTCAAAATTGCTGACGTTCAAATCCGTCCCCGGCGAGAGTCATGCCATGCAGGACACAACAAGTTTTCGTGTTCAAGTTGATCACGATACACCGAGTAACATCGCTGAGCCTAACTTTTATGCCAACCCTCACGCGACCTAGCTCATTCAAACAGAATATATTCGTCGAGGTTTTGTTCACTAGTCTCGTCTGCAGAAATGATCCTAGTAGTCCTTTGGTTTTTTTTACCTTGGTCGTAATTCTCTAAGGTCTCTAGCCTTGCCTTTGCCGTGAAGCCTGTGACCGCCGAATGGCGCACCAGTCTCTAGAAATAAAGTAATAAACGCGACAAGCAACATCATTTGTTTGGAGTAAACATTGACCAGACCGAATCCATGGTATCCGTTGGACACAAAATACGAGTGACATGAGTGTATGGTATCTTAGATCTCCTCCACGATCTGATCAAATACTACAGTTGCAGGACCCCTTTCGAGAGTGCTCGTCAGTAATTAGACCAATGACAGCTAGAAAACGACCTACCTCCTTTCTGCGCCATCCTCCACCCAGCTAATCTGCGCCTGTAACTCGGTCATCCCGAACATCAACACGATACTGAATTGTTGCCTGTAGAACTGTAGTCCCGCGAAACCACGTCGGGGACTGAGCGTCTTGGATACCTGGGACGTATTCGCGTGAACGGTGCATAGGTTGGAGAACATCCCTTTGTAGGATGATAACAACTTCAGCGCTCAAGTCGAGCATTATGAACGTCAACCTACCCGGTTCTGAATCCGTCCAACGAGGGTTACTCGCATTGCCGCGATAGCAGACAATTTCTGTAGCGATCGTGTCGCAGGAGGTCCTCTCTGCGCATTCCGTGATGAAGTCCTTCCGGAATTCCTTTGTCTCCGACACGGCAGCTCCCTGCCATTTCTATTTCAGAATTGAACCGAAAACAGGCCGCAAGCTATATACCTTGTGTAATATCGCGCTGAACGCGTTTGGAAGGACCATGCGACCCGATGGACGTGGGACCGCAGACGCAGCCCGAAGTTTATGTTGCTCGTCGTTCTTCTTGAACTCTATGGCACATCGAGTACCGTACGTAAACTTGGAAATACGTGCCGAGACCCTGTGGTCGAGGTAAAAGGCCAACGCGCCGTCCGCGACTGCTTTATTTCTGGTAGATTTGGCGTAAAACACAGGAGCCAAGTCGATTTTAAATGACACTTACGTGTGACTGTCTGGGCGGCAGAAATTGAGGTTCAACGGTTTGATATGCGCTTGCAGCTTCGAGAAGAGCCAATCGCTCGCGGCGAAACCTCCAACGAGGAAGACGGACTTGGCGATCGTCAGTCTCTCGTATTGCGATCTAGGCTAGACTTACGCTGATGGGCTTCGTTGCCAGCCTTCGCTGATTTTCCACGGCCTCGATGATTGCCGCTGCAGAGGGTTCGAAAAGGGTCACAACATCGGTTCTGGATTGCGATCGTCGTGAATAGTCCGGAGAGATCAAGTATAACGCAATGCCACTTACCCCGGCAGCTTGAGTTGTCCAGACTTGATGTTTAACGGGAGGTCGCGGTCCTTCACGGTTCCGAAGCGGATGTAAGACGGCTCAGTAGGATTGTTGAAGCGGAGCTTCGTTGTCTTGTCGAACTCATTCGTCATTTGAGCGATGTCCTCCGGGGTTCCGAATTTAGAACCTGCGAGCTTCACTACGAGAATACGATCATGAAGGACATTCGAACGTATTCCATTCTCCTGGCGTACCTGCGAGGAACTTTTGAGCGCGTTTAGTGACGAATACTGCACCTTGCAAGCGGCCTTCAACCCAGTTCGTCAGTACAAGCAATCCAATTCGAGTTCTTGCTTACATTCTACAGGAGCGATCTCTTGGAATGTGGCGGGCGATGTTGTCATGTAGTAGGAGCTAACATCGACGGTTCCACCGCCTGCATCAATAATCATGACGCCTTGATCTTCCTGAGAAGTGATTTCAGCCACACAAATCAAACATAAAATCAAGCACAAGTTGGCATACTACCTTGAATGATCCAGCTGTCTTTTCGGTACTCAGGCAGAAGTGCAGACTCGCTTCGCCTTCGGTGACCAGTTGAATCCGAGTTTGTCCTTCGGGAGAATCAGGGACTAATCCAGCGAGGACTGCTGCTCGTCGTATCTGCGTTTGCTGCGGACCTTCCCATCCGTTCGGATGACTGAGAACGAAATCAATATTGTTCTCAAATGAAGCCCACATGTCACGTCCGCTTGCATGGGTTTCTTGGATATAGGTCTTTGTACATTGGAACAGATACCCCATGAAGTCACTTAGAATTTGTATCGCAGTCCTATTCGGAGGAAGCGAAGGAATATCTTGATCGCTAATGTGATTGGACGCCATGTTTTTAGGTCTAAGATGAAGCTTCCACCTGGTGTTCCGCACTTCAGTGGACAGCGAGCGACAAATTTAACAGACGAGGGCTTTCACCATTCCACCTTGAACCATTCCTCGTCTTCTGCTTTCTCAATTACGCTCTCCTGGAGGGCCTCACCGCCGAACGCGCGGGGAACACCTTCCAGGTCGTAATACACAATGGATGGTATCTTGGAATTTCCGCCGACATGATCTGTGGCGGGAAAGCTTTCCACATGATGGATACAACAAATATTTCGAGAATATGTATTAGCTCACCGTGTAACACCGCAGATGGTTGGCGGTTCGCCTGGGTCGAGGATGCTGTACGAGACGCCGCTATACGTTGTGCCCACATCGAAAGCCAAAACCAGCTTTCGAGCAGGTCCTTGGTATGGCTGTCGCTCTGGCATATGTCGGTGGGGTGTCGTAGGCTTGTTTGGATAGGGATAGGTGGTGTGTGATTTAGCTCGTTTAAGCGTAGAGGAAAGAGGGGCGAGTCAACGCTAGGTCTGTTCCCAGCACTTTGCGCCGTGGCAGGATAAGGTGAGGCGGACAAATAGTTCACAGCGAGAAACCCGATCGGATCTAGCACATGTCCACTCCATGCGGTTCCCGTGTCGGTGGCCTTGCTTTCATGTCTGCTTCCCTGATAGCGCCCACACGAGGTACAAGGGTTCTCGCCAATAAGACTCACACAGTCCGCGGCGTTCACACAGCGAATCACAAGAGCCGAGACTAGTATATCGTGTAGCGTATGCTGCAAGGCGTGACGGTATGGGAATCTTGATGCTGATTTACACGCTGCTTATACTAGATGGACAATGTAGTATACTATCGCCTCGATGCTAAGATCCATCCTTTCATGGTTCATCGTAGAACCTCCAGAGCAGCTTGCCCTGTCGAATATTTTATGTTAATCCCAGTGCGAGGGACTGACGGAGCCCATTCAGAGATTCATTTTGAATACTTGTGACCGGATGCAAATGCAAATACAAATACAAGGAAAAGACACATCAGCGGTTGATGGCAGAGACTAGTCATCGTATACGATTGAAGCGGGACTTCTGTCAGTGTTCTCGGGTTAGCAAAATTATCATCGACTCTGCTGCTTGGGTCGTACCTCTTCTCCACACCCTGGGTCGTCATGTGAGTGTTATAGTCTACGGCTTCCTACTACCAGACAGAATGACAAGACGTACCTGGTCATTCCAGCTAATCTGCGCTTTCAACTCCGTGAGGCCAAATAGCAGGATGACGTCGAAATTCAGGCTATAATAGTCACCCCCTCCAGGAGCTCGTTGCGCAGGCAAAGAGCGGGCAATTATAGAGGTATCAGCAATCACATGGCACAGTATCGTGAAGTGCGCTTGGATTTGAAACCACTCGTGAGCGATATGCATTGCGACTTTGTCACCAGGCTTACCAGGTTCCTTGTCCATCCATTGGGGATCGAGAACATCCCCTCTGTACGCGAGAATGGGCACGTTTACATCGGTCAACTGAGAGCGCGAATCCCGCTCTCTAAAGAACGACCGACGAAATTCCTGCTGCTCCGAAACTTGAACACCCTATCGGCAAACTGAATGAAGAGTTGACACGAGTCAATAACTAGTACATACCTTCGTCAGTATTGATTGGAATCCATTTGGTAACACTAAGGTCCCCGATGGTGTAGTGATTCGCGTGTGTGTTCTCTCTCGGTGATCTGAAAGAGAAGGAATGTATGGTATACCAATTTCTATACCATACACGTATCTCGATGTTCGCGAAGTGACGAGGGGATCAATATAGGATAATACAGCGCCATCTGCGACGGCCTTGTTACTGAAGAGGTGATGAGCATGGAGCGCCACCCAACCACGTCGCTACGACACATACACATGACTCGAAGGTCTGCATAAGTGCACCTCCGAAAACACCGGATGCTGTTGAAGACGGCGATACAAGAAATCACTGGCGGCATAACCGCCTACTAGAAAAGCATGCTACAGAGTACTATTAAGTCACGCACATAAGGCAATGTCAAAGTCAAGCTCGCCTTGATTCGGATCTGCAACCTCGTTGCTGCTTTGCGCTGTTTATCAAAGGCATCAGCGATCGCTTCCACGGAGGGCTCAAAGCATTTTGCGACGTCTTCACTGTTTGGGGGTCAGTACTATACATTCAGTATACTAAGGAGCACATTTACCCAGCCAACTTGAGCTGACCGGAGCGAATATCATACTGGGGATCTTTGTCGCGGACAGTCCCGAACTTGATGTATTGCGGATCGCCAGCGTCTCGGAACCTCAGTTTTGTCTCCTTGTCGAAAATCGCTTTCATTTGCTGGACGATGTCAGGTGACCCGTATCGTGAGTTAGCAAGCTTGGCTGTGGTAAAATATGATGTGTTAACGGTCCCCGGATCACCGAGCACCACATACCCTTGAGAAATGTGTGAGCTCTTTGCGTGACGAAAACAGATCCTTGAAGGCGACCTGTAGGGACAACGTATGAGAGGGAGCTTAAAATCGTCCCGGGAAGCCCTACATTCTGCAGGTGCAATCTCCTTGATTTCTCTTGGAGGGGATAGCCTAATGGAATAGGCACTCAGGTCGATAGTACCACCTCCAGCATCGATGATGACGATCCCTTGATGTTCCTCCTCCTCCTCCTCCTCTTCGAGCTCGTCGGACGTTGCAATGGGGAGTGTGGAAAGCGAGTCTGACGCCAGCACGTGGGTGACGCAGAAATGAAGGCTGGCTTCCCCCTCCGTCAGTAGATGAATTCGACTCGCATGCTCATCTCCGCTAGGCACCAGCCCAGCAATCTCAGCAGCGCGGCGAATCTGTTGTTGTTGTAGCCCTTCCCATCCATTCGGATGGGTGAGAATGAATTCGATGTTGTTCTCCATAGACTTCCACATAGAAGTACCACTAGCGTGAGATTCGATGATGTAGTTGCGAGCACAACTGAAGAGATAGCGCATAAAATCTCCAAGCACCTGGACGGCGCTTTTGCCCTGCGGAAGGGCTGGGATGTCTTCATCTTCGATGTGCGACGATGCCAAGTGCTTTGTCCGCAAATGAAGTTTCCACCTAATAGCGTCTATGTAAACAAAGGAACGAAAAATAATTGTCTCTTCTCTGAGCTCACCATTCGAGCATATCCCAATTTTCCTCTTCCGCTTGATCAATAATGTGTTGCTGCAGCGCCTCAGCGCCGACAGCTCTCACGGTACCTTGAGGGTCATAGTACAAGATGGACGGTATCTTTTTATCGCCCCCGATGTGCTCCTGGGCAGGATACCTGACAACAGGGCTGGGCGTCAGAGCCACCCGCTTCCCCACAAAGTTTTGCCCACCTCGAAACTCCGAGGATATTGGGAACCTCTCCAGGATCGAGGATGCAGTACGAGACTCCACTGTACGTCGTCCCAACGTCGAAAGCAAGCACTAACTTGCGAGAGAGGCCACGATACGGCTCGCGGGAGGGCATGTCGTGGGCTCACGTTGCCGCGCGAGTTGGGCAAGTTGAAGAACTGGCGAGGAGCAAGTACCCTTGAAACCCAGGTCGCCACAGACGGACACGAGACGAGGACAGTGGCTGCCACGCATCAACGGACAGGAATGCATTCATTAGTTGCATGTGATTAGTTCAAGGGGGGTTTGATGTAACATGAGGAACACCTTAACGGGGTGACCGATGATCCCACTCTTTAGTACATATCACCAATGAACATCATGTACCCCAGTCGCCCACATTCTTATCTTCCAGTCATGCCAGGATCATCGAGCCTGGACCCACGGTCGATTCAGCGATTGTGTTGTGAAGAAGCAATATCGTGCTAGTGTATTCGGAGTCTTATCGTGTTGCCATATATATAATACAGGCCCGGGTGCCCGCGGCGTAACCACAACATTCACTAAGGAATCACGGCGCGATATACCTCCGTGCTGAAACACACAAAACAGGTGATTCGGCGGTAGGTGCAAATACAAGGAGACAAAACACAATGCTCAAAAGTAGTCGATGGTAATGATTAGTCGGTGTACACGATCGAAGCGGGACTTCTGTCCGCGTCCGAGTCGGGTCAGAGAAATATATCATTCGAGTTGATTGCGTAGTTCTCACCGCTTTTCCACACCCTGGACACAATGTAAATGATACAGCTTGCTCGACATTAGCACAAGGACAAGACGAACCTTGTCCATCCAGCTTATCTGCGCTTTCAACTCCGTGAGGCCAAAAAGTAGGATGACTTCGTAATCCAAGTCATAATAGACAATCCTATCGGGAGACACTTGTGGTTGCAGAGAGTGGACAAGCATGGAAGTATTAGCAACTGTAGTGCACATGCTGGTGAAGCGTGCTTGTATTCGAGTCCACGCGTCAGTGATACCCATTAGCCACATTGTCGCCAGACTTTACCAGGTTCCTTATCCATCCATTGGGGATCGAGAAGATCCCCACGGTATGCAAGAATGGTATTGTCCAAACTCTTCAAATCTGAGCGCGAAGCACACTGCATGGTGAATGGATGTCGGAATTCTTGCTGCTCCGAAACTTGGACACCCTAGAAGACTGAACAATGAGCTGACATAAATAGTAACCAGTACAGACCCTCTTCAGAATCGATGCAAATCCATTTGGCAACGCTGTGTGCCCCGATAATACAGTGATTTGCGTGTGCACTCTCTCTTGGTGATCAGAGCGGGATTGATCATATGCACGGACACATTCTACACCGTATGTGTACTTTGACGTCCGCGAAAAGACCAGGGGAGCAATGTAGGAAGACACAGCGCCATCTGCAACGGCCTTGTTACTGAAGAGGATATGAGTACGACAGAATCACGTTGATACGCCACGTACGCGTGACTCGAAGGCCTGCATAAGTGCACCTCCGAAAATGCTGGGTGCAGCTGAAGACTGCGGTACAAGAAATCACTGGCGGCATAACCGCCGACTAGGAAAGCATGCTATGGACAGAGCACCATCAAACCTCGCACAGAACGCAATGTCGGAATCAAGCTCACCTTGATTTGGATCTGCAACCCCGCCGCTGCTTGTCGCTGTTTCTCGAAAGCATCAGCGATCGCCTCCACAGAAGGCTCAAAGAATTTTGCGACATCTTCTCTGTACGAGCGTTCGAGAGTCAGTACTACGCATTCAGCAGAAGGAGAGCCCTTACCCAGCCAATTTGAGCTGGCCAGAGCGAATATCGTACTGGGGGTCTTTGTCGCGTACTGTTCCGAACTTGATGTATTGCGGATCATCAGCATCGCGGAACCTCAGTTTTGTGGTCTGGTCGAAAACCTCTTTCATCTGCTGCACAATGTCAGGTGATCCGTATTGCGAGTTGGCAAGTTTGGCTGGGATAGAATGCGATATCATTTATAAGGGTCCTCGGAATAATAAAAACCACATACCCTTGAGAAACGTGTGCGCTCTTTGCGTGACAAAAACAGACCCTTGAAGGCGACCTAGGACAATGCTTTAGAAAGAACTTAGAAGCGTCCCGGGAAGTCTTACATTCTGCAGGTGCGATCTCCTTGAACTCTCTTGGAGGCGATAGCTTGACGGAGTAGGCACTCAAGTCGATGGTACCACCTCCAGCATCGATAATGACGATCCCTTGATGCTCCGACTCCTCATCAGCCTCCTCAAGCTCGTTGGTGCTAACAACGGGGAGCTTGAAAAACGAGTCCGACGCCAACATCTGGGTGACGCAGAAATGAAGACTAGCCTCCCCTTCTGTCAGTAGATGGATTCGACTCGCACGCTTTTTTTTTTTGCCAGGAATCAGCCCAGCAATATTTGCGGCGTGGCGAATCTGTTGTTGTTGTAACCCTTCCCATCCATTCGGATGGGTGAGAATGAATTCGATGTTGCTCTCCATAGACTTCCACATAGAAGCACCACTAGCGTGAGATTCGATGATGTAGTTGCGCGCACAACTGAAGAGATAGCGCATAAAATCTCCGAGCACCTGGACGGCGCTTTTCCCCTGCGGAAGGGGTGGAATGTCTTCGTCTTTGATGTGCGACGACGCCAAGTGCTTGGCCCGCAAGTGAAGTTTCCACCTAATAGCATCTATGTAAACAAAGGAACGACAAAGAATTGTCTCTTCCCTGAACTCACCACTCGAGCTTATCCCAATGTTCTTCTTCTGCCTGGTCAATGATGTGTTGCTGCGATGTCTCGGCGCCAACAGCTCTCAGGGCACCTTGACGGTCATAGTACAAGATGGACGGTATCTTGCTATCCCCTCCAACGTGTTCCTGGGCAGGATACCTGAATGAACTACATGTTAATGCCACCCACGTCCCCGCAAAGCTTTGCCGTGCCTACCTCGAAACCCCGAGAATCTTTGGAACCTCTCCAGGATCGAGTATGCAGTACGAGACTCCGCTGTACGTCGTCCCAACGTCGAAAGCAAGCACTAA
>JBBPNE010000854.1:0-11956 GCA_038090735.1 Xerocomellus amylosporus | reverse complement strand
AGCGTGATAACTTCCTAGCAAGACTTACTTGCAAATACTCTCAGCTCTAAGTGAGTTGCTTCCTACTCACTGGGTATCTCCCATACGCTGTTGTCTCTGCACCAATTGGAAAGTAGCGCTTCCAATAAGGTGTGCCGAGGCTCGGACTCTGTGACACCTCGTGATAAGTCAGGTTAATCGGGGATTTTTACAAGCTGTGTAGCAGCACAGCTGTAAAAATTGTAAAAACGGAAAACGCCGAGATCGCGCTGCTTGCTGGAAATGGCAAGTGCGTCGGCCTGCAGAGCTTGTAAAAATCTCGAGATAAGTCAGGTCTAACTCTTCTCACGTGGTCGGAGGGATCTCAGCCATATTAGGCAATCTCACATTTTTGCTATTTTTGTGATGTACAAGGCTACTGGTTCAAATACTTTGCCTGGACCGTGTTTTGTGTAAACAACCTTTACCTTAGCCGGACGAGGTCAATAGTCGACCCACACTGGCCGTTACAATCATGGCGTCTTCTGCGGCATATAACTTTGATGATTCCAAATTGCTCTGGACACCTGTGCACCCCGGCCACGCAATCTGCGAGAGGTTGAGGAGGGAAATCAACAAGAAGCGAGGACTGAAACTAAGTGTGTCTATTCCAGCCCTGTTCTTGTCCCCAAGCGTTATCTGGGCTGATGCCGCATTGCAGAGGACTACGATGACCTCCATGCATACTCGGTGTCCACTTACACTTTCTGGCTTGATTTGTGGGATTTCATGGGCATCATAGCTTCCATTCCACCTCGGCCGGACCAGGTACCATGCCCTCATTAAGCTCTAGCTCCAGGAGCAACGTTCTGACTCTCCTCGCCAAAGATAATTGTACCTGGCGCTATCCCCGAACGCCCATCGTGGTTTCCCGGCACACGTCTCAACTATGCAGAGAACCTGCTCTGGAAGGATGACTCTGCCATCGCTATTACAGCAGCCTACGAATACGACCTTGTCCCCGCCAGAGCCGGTAAGGCTCAATTCAGTGGTGTTAAGCAGTACACTTTCCATGAGCTAAGGGAATCGGTGCGCGTCATGGCTGCTGGCATGAAGAGGGTCGGAGTGCGCGTTGGCGACAGGGTCGCGGGTACGCCCAATTGACTGCTGTTTCATGTGGACTGATAATGATTGGAGGTCTGGGCTTTGCCGTGGGTATAATTATCGAGCAGCTATTATCACCAACTCCGTTACTGCTGTCGTGATAGCTCTCGCCGCCGCCTCTATCGGTGCTATATTCACCAGTACGGCAACAGACATGGGCACCTCCGGGATCCTTGACAGATACCGCCAGATTCGTCCAAAGATCCTTTTCGCGTCATCCGAGACAGTTTACGCCGGAAAGACTATCAACATCACCAACAAGATTGCAGACGTGGAGAGTGACTTGAGACTGGGTGGATACGGGCTAGCAAAAGCCGTTGTGCTGAGAAGCGAGAAGACCGGGGACCTGGTGCAAGTCCCTAACTGGTAGGTTCCATGTTCCCGGCGGACTGATGATGTTCTGAATGTCCTAATCATTCCCGTGCACGATTAGCCTCACTATTGATGCATTCTTGACCCCGTCATCTGCGGCTCAAGACTACCCATTGAGATTCGAACAGCTCCCTTTTGACCATCCTTTGTACATACTGTATTCTTCAGGAACCAGTGGTCCCCCGAAATGCATTGTACATGCTGCTGGGGTGAGTCTGTATTTCACTGATATTGATTTAGTGTTCAGAATACGTCTTTCCTGGCCTTTCGTAGGGTGCGCTCATGAATAGCAAGAAAGACTGCAACATCAGCTTTGGGATATTACCGACTGACGTATATTTTCAATATACCACTGTTCGTAAATGCCTTTATTATGATTTGTGATCTCATCTGCACAGACTGCATGGATGATGTGGCCATTCATGCTCTCGGGCCTTGCGTGTGGAGCACACACCGTATTATACGAAGGTTCTCCTTTTTACCCTGATGTAAGGCAATACCTGAAGTTCATCGATTGGGCGGGGTGAGACATCCTTGCACATTCGAATTTCACCCATCTCACTTCAATCGTGTAGGGTGACAGTCCTTGGTACCTCGCCACGATTCCTCGCGGAGCTGCAAGCGCGCAATGTGGATCCCCTCTCCATCGCTTCGCCATCTGCACCCTTTGCTGGCCTCCGCGAAATAGCAGTGACGGGCGCAGTATTGACACCTCAACTCATGACCTGGACCCATAAGGCGTTCGGCGGGAATTTGCATATTGCTAGTACGAGTGGAGGTACAGACGTATTTTGTTCTTGTTAGTTCCCCAATTTCTGTTCCGCTCGAGACAAACTCTGATCTCAAATGACGGCACAGTCGTGACAGCCGTGCTGTCATTTCCTCTCTATGCCGGCGGTAAGTCCCTTCTCGCATCGAGTCATCCACTTTTGATGATCCCTGGAATCAGAACTTCAAGGACCAGCCCTCGGTATGGCTGTCTCCATCTATTCTCCGTCTGGCCAAGCTATCCCTGCCAGTTCTTGCACCCCTGGAGAACTCGTCATCACTCGCCCGCATCCATCAGTTCCCCTATACTTCCTGAACGATACCCCCACATACGACAAATTCCTCTCGGCGTATTTCCGCACTTTCCCACCTGGCCATGATGGTACTCCGGTGTGGCGGCAAGGCGACTTTGTCGTTCGTAACCCTACCACTGGCGGGTTCGTCTTTCTAGGTCGAAGCGACGGGGTCCTTAATCCCAGCGGCGTGCGGTTTGGAAGCGCAGAAATCTACAAGCTCGTCGATGGGAAGAGTGCGGGGCTAGTCACCGTGGAGGATGCTCTGTGCGTGGGACAGCGGAGAGAAGGTGAAGATGACGAAAGAGTACTGCTGTTTTTGAAGATGAAGGAGGGGTACAAAGGAAAACTAGGGACGGAATTGAGGGGGAGAATTCGAAGGGTGATCCGGGAAGGCTTGAGCAGGAGGCATGAACCTGCAGGAATATTCGAAGTGGAGGATATACCTGTGCGTCATCACCCTTTCCGGTCGACATGGTGGAACTGACATTCCTTTTTTTTTCTGATAGTACACGGTAAACGGCAAGAAAATCGAGATTGCGGTGAAGCAAATTATCTCGGGCGTAAATGTTGTCCCGAGCGGGACGGTCGCGAACCCAGAGTCGTTCAAGGCATACTACAAGTACAGAGATTTCGAGACTGTGATGAAAGACGAGGAGGGTGTTGATGTAGGACCTGGGCGAAGGACCAAGGCAAGATTGTGAACGACTGTATCCCAGGTTCGTGCATCAACAATTCTGAATCATGGTCACTCTAAATTTCCAGTCTTGCATACGGTTTTCCCGAGCAGTCCACGTAACTCTGTGTTTCTCGTTTTCGTTTTCTTGGTCTGCAGTCGTTCCTACGCACAGTACTTGGGACATCACTGTTTTTGATGTGTCACTGTTAATGCACTACATCCCCGTGTGCAATGCATCACCTGCGCTTGAAAGTTATTCAACGAATCACGACACGCGCAACGGCAGTTACTGCACGCACCTTGGGGAATTCGATTGGTACATTACTCGGTAAACAGGGAGGATACCCTGGCTTGTTAGCCAGTCTAGAACTCCACCACCATGAGCAGGTTAACCAAAGAAGAATTGTTGATTTGATCAAACCTCGATCTATCATCTTAGCGCCTGCCATATGGAGACATGTGGCAGTGGTCCGTGCGCATTCAGTGACGCCCTGGAGCAGCAAGCATTGCGGCGTCAATAGTCAATAGATCTGGCCCATGCCATGCCGGCGAGTCTGAGTTTCTGCGCACAGACCCCATAAAAAATCTTGTCACCCACACTGCGCCCACATCACCCTCTCATCCCCTCACCCACCACCTTGCCGTCTTTTTTTGCACAACATGGCTGACCCATATGCGGAGACCGCCAATGCACCTCGTCGATCGAGTCGGATTTCAGCACAAGCACGGCCTGAAGCGCCCGCAAAGAGGTCGCGAAAAGGAGCGTCTGCGGCTGCCAAGGCAGGGTCCACTCGAAAACGGGCCTTGAAAGAAGGCCAAGAAGGGGACCAAGACGTCGACGGCGAACGGGAGCAAGATGCGAAAAAGGTCTGTTGCGTGTCGAGCGCGTGTGTCGAGTCGAGGTCGTTGATGCCCCCTCGATCTCATTTATTGCTTTACTTTTCGGACGATGCGATGCTCGGATGGGATAGACAAAGCTGCCTTCTCCGGGGGAGACGCAGGCTGCGGCGGAGGTGGCTAGTGAAGAACCCTCTGCAGACGCGGAGCCCTCATCGGTGCTATCGGACGCACCCAACAACCTCGACGACGAAGATACCCTTCCATCGCTCGTTCTAAAGAACGAAAAGGGCGAAGACGTCGACACGGCCTCGCTCACAGCAGAGAAAGGTGTCGTTCTCTTCCTGGTTCCGAAAGCGGATACGCGTGAGTATCTCGTCGCTCAATCTCTAATCCACGCGTGAACGTCGTTTTGACGTCTCCCGGGCAATGCGATGACGTTGATGGGCTGACGAGATGCAATTTGATTGGTCGTAGCCGGCTGTACCGCACAGGCGTGTGGCTTCAGAGACGTTTGGCAAGAATTTGGAGCGCTCAACTACGGTATTTACTGCCTCAGCGCAGACTCTCCCATCGCTCAAACAAAGTGGCAGACAAAGGTGAGCTAGTCCGCGTGTATGTCTCAGGTCCTCGACTCGTTCTGACGGGCACGTCTCGACACGAAGAAACTATTGCCGTATCAGCTGCTCTCGGATCCTCAGCGGACGCTCATAAGTGCCCTCGGTGCCGCTGATGGTAACAAGACCAAGCGGAGCCACTTCGTCTTCGAGAAGGGGGGCAAGCTGCTTGATAAGAAGATCCCCGTCAAACCTGCGGACAGGTGGGTTCCCTCATTCGTCCTTCTCACCCTCTTCTTCGTCTGCTGACCTCTTTCGATGATGAAGCCCACGGTTAGCTCTCGAGTTCATCAAAGGACTCGGTAATTAGGCCCCTGGAAACTGCGGGCGTGTAATGCCATCGATGACCATATATATCACTTGTTCTATATTGTACTACATACAACTCAAACATGTTCTGATTGAAAGTCATCCACCAGATAATTACCTATATATGTGGGGGTATGGCAACAGGGTTTATAAGTTCGCAGAGGGTCATAACTCGTCAGTAAACGATACTTATTACATGAAAGGAGGCACAATCGAAAGCACAGTTTTCACGTACCTCGTCTTCCGCTGATCAGGGAACCATGGGTCGTCTGGCACCGTTTTTGGGTACCGTCGTTGTCTACAATCGCGACAAATAGGAACTGGAAAGAACATGAGCGGGTAGCCCGTCGGCTGCCAACATGCAAGGCTGCGCTGGGCACCAAAGAGAAACCTTGGTGGTGTACATGTGCCTTTCATCTCCATCAAAGCTACATGTTGGTTCAGCTGGTAAGAGGTATCCTGAGCTCCCAATTCTGACAGTGACCGCGACTCGCCTCTCGATATGGCCAGATACAGTGGAGGTAGGACGAGCAATGGCTTACCACCGAGTCGAAGACTAGCGGGTCTGCGGAGCTGATGTCACGCGCCCGTTATGTGCTCTCTGGCTTGCCATGGAATGCTGATGCCGGGTTTGTAAGATCTATGTCGGAGGTCGCGCACCTACTAAGACACGATTGGTTGTCTGACACACTGATAGACTCTTGTGATGGAACACCTACGAGACCGCGCGCAGCATCAAAACTCGACCGAAATGTCACAAACCGTATTGATTGCCAGTGGGACTTTGCTGCTTGCTCAGAACACGGTTTCACCTTGCAACGCGTCGTATCTTCGAAGCTACGTTGACAAGGTCATTAACCAGACCATTAAAAAGTTATACCTATCACAAGCAGGCGAAAGCGGGGGGAACAATACTTTCTTCCGACAGGGCAGTTGCAGCAGACTCGAAGTTGTTCTACATCCGCGGTGCTACTGTCCATGAAGTTGAAACATTCACATCCCGGTTACCTAGCAGGGGGAACACATGAAACGGCCGAGACCATCCTGACCTCGTGGCATGCGAAGGCAGACTATATTTGGTGAGACGGCAATGTGTAAAATTGATGAACACAAACTGAGCTCGAGCGAGTACTCAAGTACTCACCTAGACCGCCCAAGCCCAAGTAGGACAGGAGTTTGCGGTCACATCTAAGTTGTTCAGATGTTCGTCGCTACACGTCTCCGTTAGCTGCTCCGTTGAGTCTAGATCGCTGATCGCAGTGGTCGGCGTGTGATCACTTACATAATGTGCATGCCGCATCATTTTGTTAGGGCTGCTCAAGCGCTCAATGGTAAATCTCAACTCACATCTCAACGCACCGGACTTCACGGTCATCGTGCTGGCCAACAGGACGAGTCTATCCATTGGGAGTCGTATACCCTAATTTTGGGCAAAGGTGCCAGCCGGATACGCGACCTACTGGCGAGCTCCGGTGAGATGAGAACCCACAGAATGGCTACTACTTATTAGCTATGGGCTGCTATTTCTCGGATTCCTCTCTGTGCTTTCGCCTCGTTTGTTCGCTTTTCTCGGGCCCCCGCGCTCGCTTGGGTGTCTTGCTGGTGCACGTCCTGAAAGATGAGTACGGGTGACATCCCTGTGGACAAGGCAGAGCTCCTCTCAGTGCTCCTGGAAATGCTCTTGTACGGTAAGACCCGTTAACGATGAATGCATTGTGGGCCAAGGACACTGAACGTTGGCGGACAAGGTTTCTCGTTGTTGATGTTCGGAGGAACGATCTGGACGCTGTTGTCCCAACGATCCACTCATACAGTGAACCGTAAGATGCTCACGGTAGCATGTGCGTTGCTGTTGTTTAGCACGGCGGTGCGTGTTTCCTGGATAAGCATCGGACAGATTGATTTATCCGGGGCATATAGCACCTCGTGATCGATCTCATCAGGATCATGGAGGGTTTGGCACTGTACCGAGACACCTTCCCAGGAGGCCCTGTTGCGTATTTTTCGGACGTGTCCCAATGGACGTTTGTGTCCAAGAACTACGTGTTTACTGCACAAACCCTTATGGGGGACGGCGTTGTCGTAAGTTTTGTTTTTGTCGTGATGAATCTAATCCAGTGAGGGCGTTGCAGCTTCACCGCTGTTACGTGGTATGGCAATCTAAACTTGTCGTGATTTTGCCTGTGTTACTTTGGTGTGCCGCTGGCGGTACGTATGATGTATGTTTTGAGGTGAATCAAAACCATTGACGACCTTTCGGAAGCAACTGGAATCGGAGCTCCGTATACTGCATCGAAAATGGCGCAGAGCAAGGTTTTTGGTGGTACCCTCGCGCAATGGATCACGGCGTTTTGGGCAACGGCGTTGGCGACCAACCTGTTAACGACCTGTACGTAGTCACGTTTTAAGGATGGTGAAGAGTGCTTTTGAACGTGTTTCCTCTTTTATCAGTTCTGTTGGTTTCTCGTATCTGGTATGTCGACCGGAGGGTCACGGCGCTGGGTGCCAACCACCAACAGTCTCAACTACGTCCGATTCTACATATCCTTCTTGATTCTGGCGTCATTTACTCCCTCACGCTTCTCGTGTCGTTGATTTGCTTTCTAAGTCAATCCAACGGCGGAATACGTGATGCTAGTCGTGGTCAGTCCATCATGCCATGCTCCCTGATGAACGTGGTCCCACTAACTGTTATTGCTGATTGCAAGGTTACGCCAATCATCTCCTTCACGTTTTATATGGTCGTCGCCCGTATCGGGCTGGCTACTCGGGCTAACCGTACCATGACGGGCATGCAGCTTGGGGGCACGACCATGGAAAATAGTATCAGCGCTGAACAAAGGCGGAGAACGCAAGTCTACATCACGACATTCACCGAGAGCAAAGTCGACGATGGTCATCGTTCGCTGATGTCTCTGAGCGAGATCGAATCCACGGCGTGGGAGAGGTGATGTGACCCGTGTTAGGAACGCTTTACAGAGTACACCGTCTATATCTTTACTCCTTGCTATGATTCAATGCACATTTCCTAGCTGATTAGCTTACCCAACAAATTGCATGTCAGTCTTAATGTCCTGTAACTACTTTTTTGCCCCGTTATGCGTTATGTTGCTACCGTTAGCAACCAAGTTGACCAAGTCGCGTTACACCTGAAAAATTAGTCTCGGTACCAGCCGTTTTGGTCAACGCCCCTGATGGCGTCGGAATCTTCCGATGACCAAAACCGGCTGCAGCGGGGTATCAACCCCGAGCGTCCAAAAACGGCTCTGGTCATGAGACTACTGAAAAATTAGCAAGCGGCGAAACTGCAAATGACCACTTTCGGACATGTCGTCCCACTGGCGTTACGCGTTACGTTTGCTTGAAGTTCCCTACGGACGGCTACAGTATCGTCTGACGACACCCAGGCACCCCACCGAAAGAGCGCAGCGAGCAAGGCACACAGGAAGCGCAGAAGCTCCGCTTGCGAGTTCGGCGGTGTCTGGACCTTGGCAAAAGTGCCAAGGTCCTTGTCACTGTCAATTGATCGGTAAGACGCATTTCGACGAGTTCGAATCCAGCCGTCACAGTCTTAACAGAAGGACATATCGTCTCGATAGTTTATCACCCTGACTTGGGCCAATATTGGAACGGGCAAGTCGCCCCAGACTGCTGACTCGGGAAGGTGCGCAACCGCCTCCACAAGTTACGATATTACTTCACTCTTCAATCAATTGATGGTCAAGGACGGCACAGGATAACGACCCCGCATCACTGCCGCAACTTCTCTACTATCGTGGGGCAGGTGTAGATCAGGGTGAGTTCTGTGGAAGCCCTGCTGATCCTCGTCATCTATCAAGCTCCTGTTTACATCTCCCCAAATTTCCAAGCAGGTTGACGTAGATCGTTGACACTCCAAGCTCAGAGGATCCCATTCCCCGATCTTCGGTTGAGGTGAGATGGAACGATGAATCAGTATGAATCAGGCCCGGAGTTTGGCCATACGTGACAGAGTGCCATAGCGACTGATATGGAATGAAAAGCTGTGAAGCGGCATACCACGTTGTTGTGGTACAGCCACTTGCAACGATGCTTGGATATACAAGTGGGAGAGGGCTTATCAGTGGAACGGTGGTTCTGCTTGCCACGTTTCGCCTCTCCCCCTTCCGTACTTTCAACATTGCTCGTTCTCTTGTCTTGAGCTCACGCGTTTAGTTGAGTGGTTTGCCAGTGCACATCCTGAAATATGAGTACGGGTGACATCCCTCTGGACAAGGCAGAGCTCCTCTCAGTGCTGCTGGAGGCGCTCTTGTACGGTAAGATCCGTCAACGACGGATCGTGGACAGGGAGTGCTGATCGTTCGTGAGACAAGGTTTCTCGTTGTTGATGTTCGGAGGAACGATCTGGACGCTGTTGTCCCAACGGTCTACTCATACAGTGAACCATAAGATGCTCACGGTAGCATGTGCGTTACTGTTGTTTAGCACGGTGGTGTGTGTTTCTTGGATAAGCATCGGACAGACTGATTTATCCGGGGCATATAGCACCTCGTGATCGATATTATTAGGATCATGGAGGGTTTGATATTGTACCGAGACACCTTCCCAGGAGGCCCTGTTGCATATTTTTCGGACGTATCCCAATGGACGTTTGTGTCCAAGAACTACGTGTTTACTGCACAGACGCTTATAGGGGACGGCGTTGTCGTAAGTTTTGTTTTCGCCAAGATGAACCTAATCCACTGAGGGCGTTGCAGCTTCACCGCTGTTACGCTGTATGGCAATCCAAGTTTATCATGATTTTGCCTGCGCTACTTTGGTGTGCCGTTTTCGGTACGTGTGTATGTTTGGGATAACCAACATCATTGACGACCTTTGCGAAGCGACCGGAATCGGAAGTCCGTATACCGCATCGAAAGCGGACCAGGACGATGTCTTTAGCGGTGACCTCTCTCAATGGATCACGTCGTTTTACGCGTCGACGTTGGCGACCAACCTCTTGACGACCGGTTCGTAATCTAGTTTTCATGGCTACCGGTGTGCTTCTGAGCTTTCTTTCCGCTTTTCCCAGCCCTGTTGGCTTATCGTATCTGGCATCTCGACCGCACCGCCACGAGGCTACTTGCAGGCCGACGGTCCCAACTGCGTCCGATTCTACACATCCTCATCGATGCTGGCGTCATCTACTCCCTCACCCTTCTCGCAGCATTGATCTGCTTTGCATATCAATCCAACGGTCAATACGTGATTCTAGACATGGTCAGCTGATCATGCCTCGCTCGCCAGTCAGGAGAGTCCCACTGAAACATTAACCGCTGATTAACAGGTCATGCCCATCATCTCCATCACCTTTTACATGGTCATCACCCGTGTCGGGCTGGCCAATCGGGCCACCCAGACGAGAAATATACTCCGAATGACGTCCACGGACAACACTCGGAGCGCAGAGCGAACGCCCAGGACGCAAGTCCACATCACGACTTTGACCGAGAGCAAAGTCGCCCATGGTCAACGCTCACCGACGCGTCTAACGAGTCTCAGCAGTGACAAATGTGACCGGAGCGAGATCAGATTCGACGGCGGAGAAGGGGAGGTGTGACCCGTGTAAGGAACACGTCGCCGACACCTCGATGAGCCCACCGTCTGAATCTTGACTCCATATTATGCACTATTCAACGCACATTTCCTAGATGTCACACCTTACGGGTCTCCACTGCCTTCCCGATCCCGTGCCGTGCTTTGCGAGGGTGAGTGCAGGTGTATCTTACCGTCATCTCGCATGCCAAACCAGAGCGTGAACGTATGACGCACCAAACGCGACTTTATTACATACACAAACATTTGCGCGATACAAACATCCGCGCGATACAAATACATGATGCGCGATATAGATGTCACCAGCGCGATACACAAATATTCATGGCACGACTTGGAGGAGTTGATAAAATTATGATATTTTAAGCTATCAAACTTCGAGCTACTACTGAATTGAAGAAATCTGCTGAACCTCGTCTGAGTCTCGCTAAATATGGACCGCCTGGACCGCAGTAGGTGAAACGGCTCGGAGTGAAGCATTTGCCCGCCTCTTGAGATAGACAAGGGGGCCTAGTAGGGACGACTCGGAGGCGTCATGGACACGACTCTGAGCCAGCGGACGCGAGCGAGAGGCGGCGGGCGGGAGCGAGCAGGGCGGTGGCAACGTCGAACGGGCAAAGGTGGTGGAGACGCAAAGTTCGATCTCCGAACGAATGCGGTGTACTTACTTACTACTACCTCGTACAGCACGCCGACACCATGCGCGCGGCTGCGCAGCCGCTAGAACATCCAACGACCGCCAATGCATGCAATACACACCTAACAACAAGCTGTGTAGCCAAAACGGAGTCAGAAGTGGGTCAAGAACACGAAGGACAACTCACCGAGTATTGGGATGCGTCACGCGTTGCGAACGCGAACCCATGACTAGCCCGAGGGACTGGGGCAGAGTCAGAATGAAGAAGAGGAGTGGGCGATCTGCGAGAACGGAGAGCTCAGAGAAGGTAGGCTGTGGGGATGGGACCGGGCGATGGGGCCACATACCATATGGTGCCGCATAAGTCTCGCGGAAACAAGGGGACGAGGGAGAAGGCTTAATGGGTACGGGCGACATCAGCGACGATATACAGTAGTACAATGTCCACTTTGAAATATGAATTCGTAGTTAACGTGCATACTCGACTATATATCGCGCTGGTGACATCTATGTGTATCGCGCGGATGTTTGTGTATGTAATAAAGTCGTGTTTGGTGCGTCATAGACGTGTGCATGTCAGATACGCATACTCGAATCTAAACGATGTTTGTGTTCCCTGAACTGCCCACCCGCGTCTCATTCACATCGTGTTACATATATCAGATTTCGTGGGGAACGAAACAAGATGCAATACCCGACGCTGATCTCGGAGCTGCCGTGCAGGACTCTCACTCTCAAGTGGACATCA
>JBBPNE010000853.1:0-11967 GCA_038090735.1 Xerocomellus amylosporus | reverse complement strand
AATATATCGGAAGAAGCTCGTCCATAATCTGGTCCTTGGATACACTATGGAACAGAAAACCAGCATGTTCACAGTATGTTTGTGTGAGGTAACTGGCACGTTCCCAGTTTGGTAAGTGCCCCTCGATGAATTCTTGGAGGGCAGCTGTTGGACTCATTGAGGTAAACAAGAACGTGGGAGAAAACATTCAAAGATCCTGAGGCGACGGGGAGTCTCAAAGTCCCTTGTCGAATCTGATGTCGAAGAGCCAGTCCGGTCTTGCCAGGCCATATTTTCAGACTGATAATGAGATGAATGTGGATGTTCAACTTAGAAAGGGTGGAGACTTGCCATCAAAAGACACTAACATAAAGAGGGGATCCAAGTTAAAATAACATGGAAACGTGCATAATTGTCAAGGGAAAACTCACCTGTGATCCACCGGTAGGCCCAAAGAAGTGCGATATACCATGGTTGGTGATTGAGAGTGTTCCAAACATGTCCAACACCTCTGGAGGGTGGCTTGGAGTTCCGGACTCATCAGGTGGGATGAATGGTTCGTTGTCCTTGTGATAAACTCCCAGAAGGTTTTCGTGAAGGAGTGGGTGAGGCTCCGTGGAGTGCTGAGACTGGAGGTCGCCCAATGCACCTTCGAGTTGCCGAATCCGCTCGCTCAGTTTAGCTATGCGGCAATGAAGGTGCTCGGTGGCCGCTAGAACGAACCTGTGCAGCACTTAGAAGATGATTGCTGCTAAAAATGTTACATTATCGTACCGGGTTCCTTGACCAGTAGACATGCTGCCTGCATGACAAGCCCACCATCATGCAAGTGAAGCATGCAGATAACAGAACGACGAACCATTAGGACACAATGCCGTGCAACCCCTCCTCTGCGCGAGAATGAATTAAACAATGTGTGGCTCAACTGACACGAGAAGATGAAACCTACCTGGCATGATTGGCAGAGGATTTGCTTGTCACACTTTATCTTCAGATAACATGCAGTGATCTCGCACCTCCTGCACTCGGCACACGAGATCTTCCCATTATTCCTCTTCTGTTCTATTTCGTGTGCGTGGCCCCCATCAAATGTGTACTCTTCAATCGCATTACGGCTTGCCTTGCGTTTCAACTTGCACTTGGTGGTACGCTAGGCCTGGGTAGGGACACGCGTAGCCTCAATTGATCAAAGGCTGGGACGGGTTAAGAACAGTGGACCGACGAAGTCGGGTTGAGAGGTCGAGAGACTGAGATACGTGAAGACAGAGGTCCGACAACGTCGGGACGAGGGTTCAGCCTAATCGTGGTTTGACTAGGACTTGCTACTAGTCTAATGCTAGCAGAGTCAAAGGTTTACAAGGGATGCATCACCATCACCTGCTTCCTGTCGCACCTAATCGCAACTCGTTGTCACCATCTCCATAACCCGTTCTCTTATGCACTGTGTTACCGCCATCGCTCGTGCCATTTCACTCCAGGCCTGCATCACTGTCATCGCCCACTTCAATTGCACTTTGTTGTTTTCGCACTTGCACCTATTCACTAATTCCTTCTCACACTTCCATAGACGGGCTTTCTAAAGGGGGACTGCGAACTAGCATGTGTTGGGGGGAAGTGGATGTTGGGTTTGTCGGGCCATTCCTCATGTGGTATCCTGTTAACTGACTGATGAATGCTATCAGAAAGACTCAGAATTCAGAATTCAGGATGAGAACCAGGTTCAATATTCAATGCCAGTTCGCTCGAGGCCCTCGGAGGTGCCGGCAGGCCTGTGCACCCAGCCAGCCACTAAGTGCCAGTCAATTTGTTGGAACCCTTGATAGCCGGTCAGCCGCTGGAGGTCTGATGGGAACGAAGTGGCGGAACTTGGCAGCCTTTATAGGCGTAGTAGCATGAAAACGTGTCCACTACGTTGGGTTGCAATTCGAAGTCCTGATTGAATTAGATGGAAGCGTCACACCTTGGCATCGGGCCTGGGTTGATCCCCTACATACTGCATAATGATTGGGAGAAGACCGGCCATCGAGCGCTGGTACGAGAGACGTATGTAGAGACATACTCATGTCACTGTGATTTTGGGTTCGGCAGTGCTCACAGCTCAGCTACTGACGCTGAACTAATTCAACATGCAACATGGTCCGTCAGATGGTTGACTTGGTGGATATATTGGCAGGTTCAAGTTGTATGAAAAGGACCGACAAAGGTGGCAGCTTGCGACGAATTTCAGCAGATTTGCTGTGGTGTTGGAGGCAACCCACCTAGGGAATGACACTGGTCACATTGGACGCCATCGACCAGTAACTAGTAGGAGCAGGGTTATATCATTATTAAATTATGATTACCACAAGGCCCTCCTCGCAACCATAATTGTTGAACTATTGGTGGTCCCGCGCAGAAGAACAGCGAGGAAATATAATAGTAGAACACCGGAAAGAAGAACAACCCATGTGTCTCACCAGGAAGACATATAAGCAGATGTCATACCAGAAAATGAACGGACCGGAATTTTGTGTAGAGTCTCTTGCGCCGGATCGTCTGGGTGTACAAATTTAACAAGAATGAGTATCAAGTTCTATCACGGAGAAATGACATTCCGCACCTAATCCTGCTTGAAAAATAAATGTTTTTCACGCATGTGGCGTAGGATGCTTTCGCAGTTCATCATATCTTTGTCTCCTCTGAGTCGGCATCCCAACCACCTGCTTGGGGGAAGTGGAATGGGTCATGTACAGGTAAAGAACTGTTCGCAGCCTATACAGTTGATATGTCCATAAGCGAGCGATGCAAACACGGCACTGGAAGCATTTACTCACAGGAGAAGAGGATCCTTGCAAATCATTGTGCATCAATGAACGGTCAGTGTCAAGGGTCGCAAATGGTTGATGAGTAGTTGGCATAACAGTTGGCATTAGTGCAGAGTCTTGGGGGTTGAGAAAGGGTGTATAGGAGGGAATGAGGTGAGGCCAACCATGTAAATTGAAGGGAGTGTGCGCGTTATGATTGGGAGACACGACTGCAAAATGTTCCGGATGACATGCTTCATGAGCGGGTGAGTAGTAAATAGGTGAGAAGGGCTGAAAGTTCGGGTCAGGGTCCGGGAGAGATCTATGATACGCTATCAGCTCATGCGGGTAGACGCCTCTCTCATACCCACCCCAAGAACCGGTAGGGAGAGGTTGCAAAAGTCGGTCTCAGGTGAGGAGCATCTTGCCAAAACTCATCTGAAGAGCTTGGGAAACTGAAGAGAGTCAGCATTACAATGAGCTTGGTTCAGTGAGGAATATTCGTACTTGTCCCGCCAGAAGCTACTGTCAGCGGTGTTGAAAAACCCTGAAGATGTCATGACAATCAAGGTCCCAGACAAGCCTAAGGCTCCATCAGGGAACAAAATGGCAAAGACGAGGGAGAGGGCTCAGTCTTGTAGTTTTATGCGGAGCAGCGACGGCAAACTTCATGGTTGCTGGCCAAAAAACCGCAGCCAAAGCCAACTGCCAACTGGAAAGCCGCCAAATGTACGGTAAAAAATCCAATCCGACATTAGCCTGGCCAGCCAGTCTAAGGTGTTGCACTAAGCAGTGGGACGGCACTTGGACGGCAGCCCAGATTGAGTCATTTGGCATGCTTCCAATTGGCCTATCGTTCAACGGTTCTGTGTGGCCCGCTCAACTTGGTTGCACCGAGAAACGAATCACGTGCTACTTGGGGCTCCAATGGGATGGAATTGCTGAACAGTTGAGAGCAATAGTACAAAAACATCAACCAGAGATCAGACAGCCTGGAAATCAAATAGCTGACTGGACTGATGGGCGCTCTCCTGTTCGCTTCATGCTCTGCGGTAGAGAAAAACCTACTTTGGTGGGCCCAACGAGAAGTCAGCTTATATCCTTCCAATTTCCGTTGTGTGCAGCGGCCTTTGCCGGATGTGGCCTCGGTGCCAACGGGCACATAGCAGTAGCGAGCCACCATACCTGTGCTAGCACTGGCAGCTAGTCAGTGGTAGATGCTGACAATCTAGCCCTCATACTGACTATCATCACGTCATCATACGCCGCAGGGTGGGGTCTGCGAGGGAAAGCTACCCAACCAGAAGCATTAACCTTGAGATTGGGACTCCTTAGGGTCTCGTGTCATCGGCCTTCGATACTCAACCTTCGTCCGAATGTTAGAATACCAAGCCTACCGCATTGTTGTATTGTCCACTCTGATCGCTACTTACAGGGGTCATGGAGGACCGTGGGTCAGTATGACCAGAATGCATGTTGATCATCTGGAGGTGTGAATGGGGCGGCCATTCTTTCCATGTCTGTAAAGAAGGGAACACCCCTTCATTAACAAGCAGCGGAGATGCATCACATGAGGCTGCCTCACGTCTACTTCAATGTAACTGACCATGCATTTCGGCACCGTTACTTCTTGATCTCTAAATGGGTTTTGTTGAGATATGCTCACCACTATTTGAATTTCCGGAAACCTCCATTGCGAAGACATGCTGCGAGCCCACAAGGTATGCAGTGGAGGGCAACTTCAATGTGATATTGAGAACATACTCGCATATAAAGGATCAAAACCCCATAGAACATATTCAACTCCAGGAAGGGTTGGACTTACAACACAGTAAGTACCAGTGCCAAAACACACATGAACAGCGGGATTATCGTGATATGAATTCAACCAAGGAACGCACCATAAAGATCCATTCCTGCTGATGACATGACTCGGAGTTCATCGGAGGGAGTGAAACGAACGGTGTTGCTGGTTTATCATGCTGTAGACATCACGGGAATCTAGGTTTTCTGATAAGGCATTGTAATTCCATGCTAAGTCAAGACATTAGAGAACTTGAAATAATAATGACCTGTGTGGGTAATTTCTTATATTCTATTTCCAGGCTAGGTTTAGCAGCCCACATGCATACAACGGTCAGCAATGCCACACGTCACTCAACACACCAAATATGACCAAGGTGTGTCTGTTGCATCAAAGATGGTAAGTTGTGAGGTCAATTACAATGGGTTGATCCTCCGGGCCACAATTCTAGGGCCATTATTAGTGTCCCACGTCACACAGAGCTCGACACATTGCCATGGCATATTCTGGTGGGTCCTTGATGGCAAGTTGTGAAAACGATTCTATTGGTAGGTTCACAGGCAAAGGGGGGTCAGGGTGATGACTTTGGGTAGTTGGTGAATTACTGGTACATGTGGCACACTGCAGTAATACAGAAACCCACCTGAAATTCCAACTATGGCGTGACAAGATGGCAAGTCACAAAAGCGATTCTATTGCTAGATTCGCGGGCAAAGGTGTGTCACAGCAATTATTTTGAGCAGGTGATGAAATGCTGGTGTGCACGGAACATTGTAACAACACCGATACCTGTCGGAAATAAGGACCAGCGTGACAAACTCAGGCGAATGTCCATCCATCAAATAGAACTTGCCCATATGCGATATTGTGGCTCTGGTGAGCAAATACTATCTGGATTGCTGTCAGCCACAGTAGATTTCAGTGCGTTGACCGTCACGAAATTTGGCCATCTAGGCTTTCATGGATAATACAGTGAGCAGGCTCCACATGCAGGCCTGCGAGGGTCAATGTCATTCGGGCTCAGTTTGGTTAGAACCAGACTAAAGATTAAGCTGTCTTGTACAACCTTGACATATACTACGTATTCTTGAGTCGCTACTGCCCACTCATGCCATCAGTGGGGACTCTGCACCTCTTCAACGACTTCGCCACTGACTTGCTGGCTGCGCAATCAGGCTTGAGGACAAAGGCAAACGTGGGGCCAAAGACTGCTCTGGGGACTCCAATGAGTAACTACTATCTCACAAATTGGCTGTACGACCTACCTGTTCCACCACAATAACAGCTCTTGAACGAACTTAAGCTCAACCTCAGTGGTTGTCTCCTCAAACCACTCCACGATCTAATCATAGAATTCCTGCATGTCGAACACACTGACCACAAGGGCCCACGTCCCACATGAGGACAGGGCAAATCGAAGCTAGATTCAAGTTTTACAGTATGAGCGTCCAACAGTTGCAATGGACAGCAAGTTGATGACGTACCTGACAAGCTGCATAGGCTATAGCGCGCGGCTGAACAGTCTTCATGCCTATTAAGTTAGTGATGTTTGGCCACGTCCGCCTTTCACCATGACCATGTTTCCTGGATGCCATGGAGTTATGGACCTTGTTTTCCAAGGGTTCCGTGGATGTCGGGGATATGAATATCGCTTTGAAGGCCTGGGGAGTGAAATAATCAATGGCTCCACATCTTCGAGTGATAGGCCTACCCTGACCAACATTGGGCCCTTGAACAAACCCAAGGACGGATTCTCCCGATCGAATTGGTTATCAGGATATAAAAACACTGGCCATGAATGTGCAGTCACGAGAAATTCTGGATGAAAATCTCGGATATTGTTCTGATGGCTATGTCACAAACATTGTTAGTTTGGGAACATATAGGCAACAAGCACGCTTACGAGGGATTGATTGGTCCAGTCGTAGTTGACAGGACACAGAAGTTTACCTGTGGCATCATTGTAGAACCCTCTCCCGCTCTTATCAGCAATCGAGAGGGGAGGATCCAGCTTCGGCTTGCCTTCCATGAGCCAATGGACAATCAGGACTTTCAGCTTGTGGGTATCCTCATTGTGAGCACAGTCTGCTCCTTTCCCAACCTAACCTTGCATGACCAACTGCAATGAAGCAGGAGTAGAGGATCTACGTACCTGTTGGAGAACATCCTTGAGCTGTGTGACAGGGACCTCATGAATAGAGGGTATCCATCGTAGAAATTCTTTGTATGCCTTGTACAAACGATTCTCCCTATGGAGGGATGTCAGCAACACAGATAAGTGGTGATGTACACCACACACTTGTTGGTGTGGTTGACAGTGATGCCCCTGTTGGCAGTGCTGGCTCGACGGTCTGCCTCTGCTAACATGTCGTCGGCCATATCATAAAGCAACACAAGGCGTCTGATGAGACGACCTTTGGAGTGAAAATATCCTGGCCCGCTGCAAGACAAATCAATACAGAATGGGCACTTGGCGGTCAAGTGATGGATGCTCAACATTTTATCGGAACGAATGTTTCCCCCACCACTTTGCAGGACACGAATGTTGTCTTCCAAGGAAGAGATTTGCGACATCATTGAAGGGGGCTCTGGGTTCTGGGTGGCGGTATTGGTATTTGGGGCAGACCTCTCTGCATTGGACATGTTTGCAATAGGCTACAATCAGTCAGACAACAAGGACCAGTGAGAGGGGCACACACGATCAATGCTCTAAGAAGAAAACGGGAAGTGACAATTTGTCAGGCTAGGTCGGCAGGCTCTTACCATTTGTTGGAGACATGACAATAATCAAACCAAAAAAAATTCGCCCTCCCCGAGAGGTCGCTTAAGTCAGGGATTGGGGGGTTGGAAGACAATGCTCACATGTCCTATTACGTCACTCTCCCCGAGAGGCTATATCGGAGGTCAGGGAGTGGAGGGGTTGGGAGATATTGTGCTCCGAGTCGCTCACCCTTATTACATCGCTCTCCCTGAGAGGCTATGGCAGAGGTCAGGGATGAGGGGTTGGGAGATACTGTGCTCGCTCACCCATATTACACCCTGAGAGGTTATTAGCAAGGTGGAGGTCGGGAATTGATTCGCCGTTTGGCAAGCGAATGACTGAGATCAATGGTGTCCTTGTGTAGAATGACTTGGATGTATCAGCAGGTTTGCAAGACATATAATGCTGGGCCCCTCAACAAACAACAAAGGACACTTGTCCGCCCATCGTCCCCTGCTCCACTCAGAAGTCTTTGCTACCAATGGCCGTCATCTCTAAGCCTGCTTGGACTGTTCTGCCGGACGAACTGGAGTGAATGATTATGTTGCTCGCCAGTAGAGAGCCACACGAGTTGGCACACTACATTCACATGGCTGCACACTTTAGGCATTGGTCAGTGTACCCCGACGGTGACATTAACTGGTGCTGAAACTTTTCATCATGCAAAGGTTACAGCCTATCCTATACAAGAAGATTAGTATCTATAGTGAAAACCAAGCTAGAGGACTCATAGAGTCACTTACCTCTAGGTCCAAGACGGTCATCTACCTGTTTGTCGGCATGCCCATCAAGCCTAACATGACTGTCAAGCTTCTTCGCCGCTGTCCTCTACTGATCAGCCTTGTTCTGTATACGGGGGTAACAACTGCAGTAGATTCAGCGCGCTCTTCCAGTCTGTCAACAATCTTCCTCACCTGAAATACTTCTCTGTTGATCCTACTGTGCTGTTCAAAACACGCTTCGTGCATCTCCCAAACGCTTCCATTTTTCATCGCATCACGCATCTGGATTTGACAACTCACTGGACCTAGGAAGCGGTTATGAAAGGCTTCAATTATCTATATCATTTAACTCACCTCTCGATCACCTGGCAGCAATCCCGTTATTCAACAGATCCTTTGCGAGAGTTGCTGGATTGCCCTGACTTCAAGATGCTTGTGCTCTGGAGTGAGGACATCAAAACTCACTCTCTGTTCGTCACAAATCTCATGAAACGCAGGCTTGACAATGCGCGCATAGTTCTTTTGCATCGTGCAAGCCAATGGGCTCTACGCATCGATGGGGGCTTTTGGCTGCATGCTGAACGTATACTTGCTTGGCGCAAAGATAAAAAGAGTGAGTACCCTCATGTTTGCATCCTGCAGAAGCCTAAGACTCACCTTCTGCAGTTACAACCACAGCATGTCCCTCACCCCACGAGAATCTAGCGGCTTCGTATTCCGAGATCAACTACAGTGTTTTCCCCTGGGAGCATCCTTACAACTGAACAGCTGGAGACTGCAGCATGCTCACCAGTGGGAAGGAGAAACCCTGCTTGTGAGGATGGGGAGGACACTTGTTGATTGTTGCCGAGGCCAATACCATTTTGTACAAACCTGTAGCAGAAATTGTGATGATGATGAAGGCGAATGTACTTATGTTGGTGATTTCAATTGGTACAGGTTGAAATGAGCAGGTTGCGAGCAAGGGAGCATAACAGATCTAAGGATTGACGCTTCAATGGATCTTCAACCCCATTGTTGCTCGATACGAGGAGGCAACGGGGCGACCTACTGGACACAAAGTCCAAAGTGTTCTCTGCGCGACGCAGAGTCTGGCTGCAGAGATGAGATGAGAGGCACAAAGCCAGCTCTAGGTAGAGGTCATCGGTCTTGAAGTTCGGCAAGTCTTGGGGTGGAGGCGTTGAGAGGCAGAGGACCTTGGCATGAGTGGCGGTGACAAAGGGCAAAGTAGTCGTTGAGCGAGGAGTCATCCGAGAAATGGACTTTGGGGAGTGCTGTGCGCTTCTTCCAGCGGAGCTTCAACATAAGCATCGCATGCGAAAGTAAAGTGTGCGGAAGATTGGTGGTGGTAAGCCAGCAGGTGACCCAAGGAGCTACCCAGGGTCGGCCTCGGAAGCCGGAAAATCGTGCTCAGGGAACGCACCTTCATGCCCTCACCCCTTCACATCTCCATCCCCTCGCCCCACCACCCTTCGCCACCCCCCATCGCACTCTCCCACCCTCACCTCTCCCCCATTCGCCCACTGGCACCTGGGGCCACCAACTCATCCTCATCCTCGTCATGACGTCTTGCTCACCCTAGCCCACCCCGCCACCACGTGCATATACCTGTCCCCCTCACGCTGTCTCGCCCACCCTCGCACCATCTTGCCCACACACCCGCCCTCCTCGCACTGTCTTGCGCACATCACCACCCCTGTTGCATGCCCCGTCCCCTTCACCAAGTCGCACCGTCTCGCCCCCCCTGCCACCACTGTTACGCAAGCACGCACACCTGCCCACTGTCTCGCCCCCTTGCCTCTCACCCACCCTCATGCTGTGACGCTGCCTAGCCCACCCACCTGTTACACAAGCGCACGAGCACGCGCGTGCACACAGACACCGATCTGTGTGCACACGTGTGCTCATTCGTTCGCCCCCACCCACCGCATCCCACTGGCACCCCCTTGTTACACGAGTATGCAAGCACACACCCATTCTCCTCGCCACCTCGCACCATTTTACCCACCTCATGCTATCTTTCCACGTACTGTACTAGTAGTCATTCATGTATATACATATGTACCTAGTTCATTGAATACACATCCATTCACCCCCAGCATAGAGTGCTGCAAACGGCAGTCTCTTGACTCAGGGGATCACATGCAGACCGAATGGTCCACGTGCCAGGACCTTTTGGGGAAGATTGGTCATACCCAGGGGTGGTGAGCTGGCAGGCGACCCGAGGAGCTACCCAGGGTCGGAAGATGAAGCCGGAAAATTGTACCCAGGGAACGCCCACGCACCCATCCTCCTCACACCATCTCGCATACCTCGCCACCCCCCATCGCACATGCCCATCCCCCTCGCCGAGTTGTGTGGACTCTCCCACCCTCACCTCTTGCCCACTCGCCCACTGGCACCCAGGGCCACCAACTCGACCTTGTCACACCGTCTCGCTCACCCTCGCCTACCCTGCCACCATGTGCACGCGCCTGTCCCCCTCACGCTGCCTCGCCCACCCTCGCACCATCTCACCCCCACACCCGCCCTCCTCGCGCTGTCTTGTGCACCTCACCCCCCCCATTGCATGCCCCTGTCCCCTTCGCCGAGTTGCCACCACTGTTACGCGAGCACACACACACATCTGCTGTCTCGCCCCCTCACCTCTCACCCACCCACCTGTTACACGAGCCCACGAGCACGTGCATGCACACAGACACTGATCTGCGCGCACATGTGTGCTCATTCGTTCGCCCCCACCCACAGCAACCCACCCCCTTGTTGCACGAGTATGTGAGCACTCGCCCGTCCCCTCACGCCATTTCGCCCAACTTGTGCTATCCTTCCAGGTACTGTACCAGTAATCATTCATGTATATACATATGTACCTAGTCCATTGAATACATGTCCATTCACGTCCGTTCACTGAAATTCCCCTCCTAGCATAGGGTGCCGGTCTCGTGACTCAGGAGATCACGTGCAGACTGAACAGTCCCAAACGGTCCTCACATGTGAGGCCTTGTGAGGACCGTTTGGGACCGTTTGCGTGGGAACCCTGGGTATGACGAATCTGCCAAATGTGCACGAAGTTGAAGCACAGCTTACCTCACGACGTCACCAAATGACCCAAGACAACTAGTACGCCGTGAAGTCATGGTCAAACATCTGTAAAAATTCAGTAGTCTACATTGGGCTATGTTGCATATGTAACACCGGTTGCACCCATCGACATCCCCCCCTTACATAGCATGATGTAGTGTACATATTCCTACACTGCTGTAAAGATGGTAGGTGGTGTGGGTCTATCCAAAAAGTGCTCTAACCTTTCCTACGTCAGTAGGAAGCAAATGCGGTCAGTAGCAACACCAGGAAATGAAGGGAAGCGATAGGTTCGTCCCTTAGGGATTCTAGGAGGAGAGGAAATGGTAGGAGGATAATGCGAAGGCTTACTGAACCCTCTTCGAGACGTAGGATGGTCGTCCTAACACTTCCAGGACTGCTAGACTGGTGTAGGATACTGAGGAAACTGTTGCGCGCTACTTCCGGGACTGTTGGACTAGTAGCGCATGTACTGGACTGTATTCGTACTGTAGGTGAGGATTGCTAAAGGCGGGTTCGTGAAGGGAGAATCTCTCCGAGAAAAGCGATTCTGACTCAAGAGACTGTTAGGAAAAACTGGAAGATGATTTTTAAGGTGTGCATACAAGACTTTTATAGTCCGGGCATTCCCGAGACTGTCTAATGCGAAACATGAACAGAAAGATAGTAGGTAAGTAAATGCGGCGCTATACCAGACTCATGCGATGTATCTGAATAAGTGCGAATTATAGAACATGAAATGCGTACTAGAAGAAACTGAGGGAACAATGTGAAGGGACTCACCGACGAACCGGAAGGAGCACAGACGAGGATAGGACTGGACCACGAAGGATTCGG
>JBBPNE010000852.1:0-11973 GCA_038090735.1 Xerocomellus amylosporus | reverse complement strand
CTGCTCCGGCGTCGCCACCGCCAACGCAACGTTTACGCACCACGAACACTTGTTATCCACGATATCCGTCCCGATCTTCCCGATCTGCTCAGGGGTCCCCGCATAATCCAAGAAATCGTCCTGGATCTGAAAGTACTCGCCCAACGGGAGCAGGATGGAGAGGGCGACCTCGTACGGGCGCACCGTCTCGCCCTTGACCACGTACGACTCGGGCACGCCGCAGACGCGCAGCGCGAGCGCGACGGAGAGGTAAAAGCTGTAGTACGCCGTCTTGTATTGTACGATGAACGCGTGTCTGCGAAAAGAAGACGGCGTCAGCGCCCGTCTGCCTCGATGTATGGAGAGACCGACTTTTCGAGCGAGAATTTGCTCAAATCGACGCGATCCTCCGGGGCCGTGATCAAATCGACCAACTGACCCATCTCCGTCTGAAACGTCGTCTAAAACACGCCAACCAAGACCGTTCGCGCGTCAGCTCTCGTCCGTGAGTTCGGGACCCCCTCGGAGTACGCACGTCGTGAAACAACTCGAGCAAATGCACGTAATACGGCTCTTGGCGGAAATGCTTCTTGAGTAGGTGATAGATTGCGCCTTCGAGCATGAACGCGTCGTTGATCGCGATGTTCCCCACGCCTGGGACGCGGTACCAACACGGCTGTCCGCGGCGCGTGATCGATTGGTCCATCATGTCGTCCGAGACGAGGAAAAAGGCTTGCAGCTGCGTTCGCGGCGCACGTCAAGACGTGAAGCCAGGACGAGCGACGACGGAACGCACCAGCTCGATACACCACCCCAACAACGCCGCCTTGAAATACTCGTCGTCCGTCAACCCCCGACCCCTCAAGATCTCCACCGAATCGACGACGCTAAGGCCGCGGTTGAGTTTACCCCCTGGGACGTTGAAGTCGAGGTTCTGCATCGCCCACATCGCATCGACACATCGACATCGACCGACATCGACATCGACCAAACCACGCCCAATCGTCAACGTTATCCACAACGATCCCCAAAAGAGAGAGAGACGAACCCGACGATACCACTCGACAGCCTCGGCCGGCATATTCTCCCCCTTGAGATGACCCACCAGCTCGTCTCTCAACGTTTCAAACACGCCCTCGAATTTCCGACGTTGTTGCGCCTTGAGATTAGTCGTCGTCATCGTCGTACCGTTTTGTTGTTCGCTGTAGGTATGGGTGTAATGAGGGAGGTAACGAAAGCGTGAGCAGTTTTATTAGCACCGGGAAACCACGTTATCGCCGTGCAGTGTCTCAGACAACTCAGAAACTGCCTCTTGTCATCCCGATCACGCATCATGCCAAGTGTGTGTGAGTGGTGATGCTATTGAGATAAAGAAAGAAACTAGTCGGTAACTATGTTATGTCTATCATCACGAGTGCGAGCAATGCCAGGAGATCATCATGAAAAATGCAAGCGGTCTAGCAACGAGGCGCTTAGAACCCGCCCATACCGCCCATGCCGCCCATACCACCCATTGGTGGACCCGCCGGCTTCTCCTCCTCCGCGTCGACTACACACGCCTCGCTCGTCGTCAACAAACTCGCCACACCCGCCGCATCCACGAGAGCCGTCCGCACGACCTTGAGTGGGTCCACGATACCAGCCTTGATCATGTCCACGAACTCGCCCTTGCTCGCATCATAACCCATCGCAAACTGGTCCGCGCTGCCGTACTTGCCCAATAGCGTACCAACAATCACCGAGGACTCCTCACCCGCATTCGTCAGAATTGTGCGCGCAGGGTGCGTCAGTGCCCGCCGGATAATGTTAACACCGAGATCTTGATCAAAGTTGGTCGTGGCAACGATCTTGGCATCCGGGTTCGACGGTGGACTCGTCGAACCAGGCGTGTTGGTCGTCAGCGCCAGCGATGCCTTGAGAAGCGCGACTCCACCACCAGGAAGGATACCCTCTTCGACAGCAGCACGCGTCGCATTGAGCGCATCGTCATAGCGGTCCTTCTTTTCGCTAACCTCGACCTCACTGCTCCCACCGACCTTGATGACCGCAACACCACCGCTCAACTTGGCCAACCGCTCTTGCAACTTGGTCTTGTCATACTCGCTCGTCGACGGGTCGGCGAGAAGGGCGCGGATCTGTTCACAACGCGCCTGGATGGCGTCCTTGGAACCCTCGCCGTTGAGAACGATGGTGTCCTCCTTGGTGATGGTAATAGAGCCAGTAGACCCGAGAAGATCAAGTGTGGCCTTTTCGAGCTTAATGTCGAGCTCGTCCGTAAAGACAGTGCCGCCCGTGAGGATGGCGAGGTCGCCGAGAATCGACTTGCGGTTGTCACCAAAGCCAGGTGCCTTGATAGCAGCAACCTTGAGCTGACCACGCAGCTTGTTGAGAATACAAGCAGCCAACGCCTCGCCGTCAACGTCCTCGGCAATGATCACCAGAGGACGACGTGATTGCGCAGCCGCCTCCAACGAAGGGAGAATGTCTTGCAAGATCGAAATCTTCTTCTCGCTCAACAAGATGAGCGGCTTCTCAAACTCGACCTTTTGCGTCTTGACGTCTGTGATAAAGTAGGGGCTGATGAACCCGCGGTCGAACCGCATGCCCTCCGTGATCTCAATCTCGTCTTCGGTCGTACGGCCCTCCTTGACGGTGATGACACCCTCCTTGCCAACCTTTTCCATGGCCTGAGCAATCAAGTTGCCGATGTGCGTGTCACCATTGGCAGAGATGGTCGCGACCTGAGCAATCTCCGCCGTCGTTGTCACCGTCTTGGCATTTGCAGACAAGAACTCGACGACACGTTCAACGGCCGCTTGGGACCCCCGACGAAGGTCCATGGGGTTACACCCGGCAGAGACGTTCTTGACGCCCTCGGAATAAATGGCGCGTGCCAATACGGTCGCCGTCGTCGTCCCATCGCCCGCGACTTCATTCGTCTTTTGGGCCACGTCTTGAACGAGACTACAAATGTGTGAGCGTCCGAGCGACATGGTGAAAGCGGGACATGCCGGCAGGCTTACCGGGCACCGAGGTTCTCAAACTTGTCCTTGAGCGTGATCGACTTGGCGACCGTGACACCGTCTGCAAGTTCCCACTTATTGAGCGTGTGACACGGCGCGCACAAACGTGCGACTCACCCTTGGTAATTTTGGGACCGCCAAACGACTGTTCGATGATGACGTTGCGACCTGCACGTACCGGGTTGGTCACGACGGTTCAAAGATGGGGGCGGGGAAAGTACGACTTACCCTTGGGACCGAGGGTGACGCTGACAGCGTTGGCAAGGACGTCGACACCTTTTAGTATGCTCGCCCGCCCGTCGTTGGAGAACTTGATCTCCTTGTGAGCACCGCGGGCCAAAACAGACCGTGCGGTTTTTGAAGCTGCCCTGCGGGCTGCCCGCGACGACGAGGACGAGATAGCGTGCATCGTTGTTTTTTTGTGAGGAAGAAAAAAGAACGGATGAGAGAAGAAAAGAAACGCGTCGCACCTGTGGGACCAGAATGCACGTGATGTGTGTGGTCCAGCTTATGTAATAGGCTCAGTCAGCCAAATACATCAATTCGTTCATTCACACCTCGGGAGATCGAGGACGAAGGAGAAATGGAACATCCGGCACCGGCAATTTGGACGGCGCATAAGTTAGTTGACAGAATGGTGACAGTTGTATGACAGATTTCCTTGAGGTTTCTCAGGCGAAGAGGTGTGATCACGGCCGGAGTTCGAATCACAGCGCGCTCAGAACACTTCTCCTGCCGGATTCAGACGTCGCTGAACTTGTACCACCACGCTCCCTCATGCTCCGGCTCGGTCGACGACCACCTGGGCGCTCGACGGCACCGTGCTCACACCAAGTCCGTGGCAGCCGTTTTTGTGCTGTTCCGACAACAACCAGGAGCGGGAGTTTTAGCGTTCAACAGCCACATTCTTTGATTCTTTTGGACACGCCTCATCATCCTTATGATCAAGCTCACTAACCACCGGTTAATTTGAAACAAACCTATGACCTAGTCCAAGTCAGGGTTCTGCTGCTGTGGTACCCATAAAAACGAACGTTAGCCGCGGTACCCATTCTCCCTTCAAGTTGTTTCAGAACGTCTCACCTGCACCATGATCGTCCCCCTGCTCGGACTCGCAGCTGTGCTGCTGGCCATCGCGTGTGTACGAAAACTCCAAGGATCGTGGTCACGAGCACACCACGGCAGACCACCGCTCCCACCTGGCCCGACGCCCCTTCCTTTCCTGGGAAATGTACTTGGAATGAACAAGGACGCGCCCTATCTCACATATACAGCGTGGTCAAAGACCTATGGTACGTACTTCGCGCCCCTGAATATCATATGGGTGATATCGATGTCGTCAAACAGGCGACATCGTTTATTTCCGCGTCTTGGGCCAGGACATCGTCGTGTTGAACTCGGAACAAGCCGCCCTTGCGTTGCTCGAAACCCGCTCGCAAAAATACTCTGATCGACCTGCCAGTGCCTCCTCTGTTTCCGTCCTGTGTGTTTTCCCGCCGGTTTTGTGCTCTTTGCGCTCACGGGCACACAAAGGTTTGGGTGTGAATGGCCGACCTCTAGCGCCCGGTATGGGCCGAGGTTCAGGTTACATCGACGATTGTTACACCACGTTTTTCATGCCAAAGCAGCGCTAGGTTACCGTGACAAACAACTGCAGAGTGCGTACGAGCTTTCGGCGCATCTATTGGACGACCCGGCGCACTATGCAGAGCACTTCACCACGTGCGTGCCAAATATTATATGCGTCGCACCTCAGGGATGTGGCACTCACACTCGTCACAGGTTCTCAGCATCCGTAGTGATGGAGGTCACGTACGGGTACGACATGAAGGGGGGGCAGACGTTTGTAACGTCGATGCAACGCGCTACAGACATCTTTTTCAGTGTCGCCGCTAGGCCCGAAATATTCGCGGTGTGCACGGCGTTTCCGTTTGGTAGGTTGTTGCCGTTCGATTTGGTGCCCCTCGATTTAATTGTGCGTGCAATGCAGTATTGGCGCTCCCGGTGTGGTTCCCGGGTATGGGGTGGAAGTCCGAGGCTGCCGAATGCCGGCGTGTCGTGTCTGATGGTTTGAACTCACCATATGCATGGGTTAAACGACGCGTCGTACGTCCCGAAATCATTTCCCATGTGCGCGCGTGTGTGCCTAATGGGGAATGAAAGGAACAAGGAATTGCGGTACCCTCCATGGTCACTGATGCAATCACCAGATATCGTCTCAAAGATGATTCCGACAACCCGGAGCTCGCGCAAGCCATCAAGGAGTCTGCAGGGACTCTGTATGCAGGTGATCGCTTTTTTCTAACATCCACGCATTTTACTTCCCGAAGTTAACGATATCCTTAGCCTCCGTCGAGACGGTTCGTTTTATTATTCTGTAGTGTGGGAGTATAGAGTGACGCATGGACTTCAGACTAATTCTACACTTCTCATCTTCGTCTATCTCATGATGAACCACCCAGAGGTCCAGCATCGTGCACAGGCGGAAATCGACCGTGTGGTCGGGCGGCAGCGACTGCCAGACTTTGAAGACCGGGCGTCATTTCCGTATGTGGATGCAGTGTTGCGAGAGACGATGCGGTTGCATCCAGTGATGCCTATAGGTACGCTCGATATCGACGCTGGGTTTCTGGACTCACTGACGTGGTCTAGGTCCTCCCCATGCCACCACCGAAGACGATGTCTACGAAGGGTATTACATTCCGCAAGGTGAGCGGCATCGACGTTTGCACTGGCACTGGATCATCATTCTGTGCAGGTACGTCGATCCTACCCAATGTCTGGTGAGTGCATCAGCGCGCGTGTATGCGCGTACGATGACGGTGGTATGGCAGGGCGATGTCGCACGACGAGGAAAGGTATCCCAAGCCCGAGGTGTTCATGCCAGAGCGGTTCTTGCGTGAGGATGGCTCGCTGAACGAGGACAATGTTCCCTGGGCGTTTGGTTTCGGGCGTCGGATCTGGTGCGTGCTCCCCAACGTTGGTTGGAGCGTTCGAGTCTCTGACGCCGTGCATGCAGTCCGGGAAGACACGTTGCGGACGCGTCGCTATGGTGTGCGATGGTGTGCATGCTGGCGCTGTTCAGGATCGAGAAGACGGAGGGGTCTGAGAATGTGAAGTGGAGGACGGGGTTGGTGAGGTACGTGGCGTTTAGCTTGCAAAGCAGTCCGAGTGAGGCTGACGTGATTTGCCAGGCATCCGCTCCCGTTCCCGTGTCGGTTCGTTGCGAGAGACGAGGAGATGGATTCTCGAAAGCTGGCGTCGTTGATTTATGCCCGCAGGGTTGAGTTGTGACCTTGGTAGTAAGATATTTCGTTCTTTCGTTTACAACTACCCTTGCATGTAACAACACTCGCCATAGGTGGGCTGTCTGTATGAAATACTTTTTTTACTTCCTCGCACTTGCTTTCCTTTATCGTCGACTGCTTTCGTTGGGTGTGCTGAGTTTTTTCAGACGTGTCGAAGTACGGTCGATCTACGTCATTTCACGTACTGTATTCCCGTCGAACCGCGTACCTTTTGTGTGGGCGTCGGCGCTTGCAGGAAGTGCTCGCTTTTGTCGCCAACGGTCGATGGCTTGTTCCCGGTCATGAATATAGTCGAGTTACTCTGGTCGACGCCTTGCGGGATGCACATGTGGCTCTTCAACAGGAGTTGGAGTTCGTGGATGAGGACGAGCATGCTCGCAATCTTGATTTCGAGAGATATGGCAAGCGGCAGCTGCTTGGTGTCGCTGCCCGTCATGGGCTCACGTCGGACGGTCAACTTATCCGTGTGAACAAGTGAGAGGCCGCATAGTGCATCGGGCGAATGTGCTTGCACTACTAATCGACATCGCGGAGGTCCGCTCCCTCACGATTGATAGACCGAATCCGTTCGACCTCTAGAAGCACGCTCCTCGGAGTGGTGCCAGTGTGAGCGTCGATGATCGCGGAGCAAAGAGGACGAACCGCCGCACTACTACAGTAGACTTTCTCATACTGTATACGACTTGCGCCAGCACTTCCCTTATGCACAATGAGAAACATGCAGAACCAAATATGTGACATAATGTGACTCCCACGTGACATGTAACATTTACCGTAGTGTGCTACTGCTGCCAATCCCAATCTCGACCTCGGGCTGGCGACCACTCGAGCATGTTTTCCAAACAATGCATTTGAATGTGAGTTGACTTGCTGCTCTAATTCCGTGCGGTTCTTCAAATTTCGTGAGAGTGCTGATTGGTTGAATTCCAGAGCACCTTCTTGCCAAAGTGATCAACAACACGATCTTGCCGTGACTGGGGCATGTTTGGATAAGAATTGATGAACGAGAAGACAGTGAGCTAATCGTGTAACATAAGGTTCTTGTGCTTGTTGGATTTGACAGGTTTCGCTGAAGTCACTGGGGCATCATGTTGGACTTCCGCTTGTGGCTTCTGATTGTACGGTGCAGGTTTTGGTCGAGGTTTGCGGGTTTGTAGCTCAGTGGGCATGATGCTTACTAGTAGACTCGAGCAGCGTGTTCCGAGTCGCATGTCATGGTCGTTCTTAAATGTCTCAAAACATCCGACTCGGAGGCTGTGGACAGGGACAATATAGTATGGCGTCGGTAGTGCGTCCAACTCAGAGGCAGGAGGGACAATTTGTAGGGCCATCATATGTCGGGTGCCAGGTCGGCTGTCTTCATCCCTGCCAACATGGTATCTCGTGCTGCATATTCTGGGTGCGAGCACCATGCATTAGTATTTATGAAAAAGTGTGCATAAATCCCCGCATACCACTATGGTATTACATCGGAGTCGATGCGGGATGAGAGTTATGCAGTAGTAGCGTATGCGCTATGAAAAAGTCTACTGTATCTGCACCAAATAAATGGCAGTGCACCCATGCCGGATAGCATACGTCAGGAAAAGTGCAAAATTATGATAAACCCCTTCTAAGGTATTTGAATCGTGTAATCTGTCTAGTTGCTTATGATGCACTTATAACGGTAGGTTCTGTGGTCCATTTGTATCATGTACAGTACCTGCTGTTGTGCCAGAAATTTCTCTCTTCTCCCTTTATGCAATCTTTGTCAGCCGGATGGACATCACCCACACTCACTTTGACCTTAAGCGATTGTAAGTCTAGATTCACTGTACCAGATGTATGTACAGTGATGTAGTAGACAATGTTGGTCACTGCGGAATTCTTTACACTGAACGATAGCCATTGACAGTGTTCAACCATAAGCAGGACACTTCCGGGCCTTCCAAGTTCCGTTGCCGGAAGTACTCTTTCCGAGCAGAAAACTTGGAAGCACTCTTTCCGGAACTGCTTCCGGAACTTTCCCACACTTCCGACCTCGGAAGCACCTACACCATTTCGGAACCACTTCCGGTATTTTCTCGCGCTCTTCCGGACTCGGAAGCACCGGAAACGTCGGAAGCACCGGAAGTGTTATGACATGTTTCGCTTAATCGTTTGACTCTCTTCGCTTATTCTACTCTATACTTTATAACCTTCATTCAGGTTCATCATTACCATATTACAGATAACATAACACGAGTATACCTCCGCCCACAGTATATATACTTTCAGTTCGGTTATACTCACCTCAGTCGTCTTCGCCCATCTTTGGCAGCGGCTGAGGTGAGTTCCTTTTTACTTACTAGTTTTTATCCCTAGCTAATGTACGATAGCACTGGGCAATTCCTGCCCTTTCTTTAGATTCTGTCACTCCGACAAGGTGCTCTCCCTTTTTCTGACATACAAAGGATTTCATGAGAACCTCGGGAAGAATACAGTGGATGGAATCAGGGCCGCATTCAAGGATCTATGGGACGGAGCGTGCATACCCGAATACGACCATGGGAATTATTGACATACTTCTCATTGTGCTGGCAGTGACAGTGGCCGATACCATGGCAAATGGCAGCTGGATCTGGTCAGTCAGCGGTGGGTTGGGAACCCGGCAGAGTCGCTGGATGTCCAGGATGTGACAACATCTTAAAGCATAAAGCAAGCTCGGAGGATGGTGACAGGACCCACTCATTGCCCATGACAAAGGCCTACATGGAAAAAATGCTTTCATGGTCCTTCGAAACATGTTCGTTGCTGGAAATGGCCCTCTGTGCTTTAGAACGGGCGTTTGACGACATGTCGGCTGATCGTAATGTGCCCACACTGGAAATGAATCTAAAGGATCGTGAATACATCACCCGCCATCTCGAACGGATCGCATTCGATGCGACGGCATGGACGTTATGGACAAGGCAAGTCCCCTCGAGCTGCTCAAAGGAACATTAAGCCCGAAGAAAGTTCATGTGCACAAACTCGAATGGTGAACTCACTCAGGTGCTTCAAGCTCATTAAAGTGCAACGGAAGCATGTCACGATATCAGATCCTGTGGCAGTCTTCAGCGTCGTGAGGAAATACCTTCCTAAACGGGAGTTAGTCAAGAGTGACCTGGCGGCGCATTTCAAGGTCCATCTTTCAAATCGGAAGGGGTGACAACATAAGATTGACAAGGGCGAGGGTGATTTGAAGGGTGCATATTGACATCTATTGGTGGTTGCTGTCGGACCACACCATGACCACAATCTCATCCGACCAGTTTCAGTGGAAGACATGCAGTCGATGATTGACTCGTTCGACACGAACATTTCGGACCTGAGAACGTGGATGGTCCATGTCCATGGGGCCGTCCGTGAACTGACCGGTATCATCCACACAGTCCCACTCAGCACTGGCAGGACTGTGAACACGTCACGTGTCAGCACATCTGACTCACCAGGAAGGCTCACCATCAAAATCCCCCCTCGCACGGCAGCACTCACTGGCGTCAGCAAGAACGGACGAAATCCCTCTGTTACAGGTTACAGACCCCCCGCCATTGCACGCTTGTCACAGCCGCTCCCTGAGTCAGCCCACGCCGTGACCGAGTCATCAGCTGAGTCCAGCGAGTTGGACTCGGACTCACTGGAGACGAGCAATGCTAGCATGTCTCTTCACACCCCACCAACAGTGTCATCACACAACGCTGGTGCTTGGGGTGCCAACTCACTCCGAGGCCTTCCAACTCCCGGCCTGGCCATTCCAGATATTCCCATCTGTAATCCCGATGGGAGTCGCCTTCCGAAAAGCGAGTTGTGGTGGGACATCGTCAAGCATTGGACTGATGGTGACCCGACCGTCGGTCTCCACACCCCCCTCAAGGACTGGCCAGCCAATTGGACCTGGGGCAGCAACTGAGTTTTCGCAACCAAGTACCAACAGCGATCTGTGATCGCGCTCAAGTTTGTCGATAGGTCAGTGCCACCAATTGTGCTGCCTGCCAATGACGAAGTTCTGTCGAGCTCACCTGTGACCTGCCCTTTCTCGCAGGTTCCAATCCGACGAGGCCAGCTTCCTTGCTGCTTACCCTGAAGCTATGCACGGCCATTGTGCACTCCTGCGTGCAATTGACGCTGCTCGTGAGGCACGTGGAGACCGTGAGGTACGGTCTTGGTGGGGCCTCGAGCCCCAGGAGTCTTGACATCCGAGCCTCTAACCCCAGCCTTCCTCGCTCTGTCGTCGCCATGACCCAAACCTCCTCACTACTGGCAAACCACCAATATCATCCCGCGCACATATGACGTACCATATTTGATCACTCCCCACTCACCGCTTACTACTACCCTCCCGATAACCGCCCGACGCAGTCTGCTCGCATTTGAAGCACTCGCCGTCTAATCTGGCCGTGACTCATGGCCCATCTCTGAGTCACATCCCGTACTGATACATTGTTCTCGTTCGCTCATGCCGAGACTGGTTTGCGCACATACTCACCTCATTATTCATTTTCCTGTTCATTTTCCTGTCCTCGTGTTGTCCGTTGTCGTCGTCATCGAACACTTATGAGTACTGGTAGTACACACCGGCTTAGCTTGCCGTTAGTCAGTTTCTCTGTCATCGTCTCATTTGCAGAATTGCAGATTCCGCAATCAAGGCACGCTCGTAGATGACTTTGGGTGTGAAACCGGTTGGGTTGAATGTAGTTGTGAAGTCTCTCGAAGGCCTGTGAGGTGCGCCGACATGATGACATCCATCTTACGGCCGATGGGATGTTTAGCATCATATACAGTTTGGGCTGGTGTGGAAAGCATTCTTAGTAGAGTCTCCGACGCTAGAGAAATGGTTAGCCAAGGCAGGAAATAAATGACATATGGCAACATACGGTCATTCGCCCTCCGTAAAGCCAACCCATGAAGGTGCTATCCGACGACCCTGGTTGTTCACAATGATTTCCACGCGGCCACCTCGTTGAACACTACACAGCAGTGAGCGAGGATCCGCATAGTCAAGCAAGTTGACTCACCCAATGCATGAATGACTACGCACCAATAATGATGACAGCTCCATACTCGCTCTTCTTCCCGGCGTCTTGCGTGAGGGCGGCAGGGCACAGATAAATGAGTCAGACCGCAAAGGAGGCGACAAGGGTGAGAGAAAGAGAGGGTGCCGCACGGTGTAGAGACTGGTACGTCTCTGTAGGCGTATCCTCCATTTTCCCCATATTACCCAGAGTCCCCCCTTCATTCTAACACCCTCTCCGAACCATCTTCGACAAGTCCGAGCTCAGCCGTCTTAGTCCGAAGATACTCCGGTACTCCGGAGTGCCGGACTTTGCGGACTTCTGTATTGGCACCATCCATTAGTCCTTATCTTATCACATCGTCCATTCCTCTACTTCTCAGTCCCGTCGTCCTTCCTTGCCACGTGCCTTCCGCGGACTTCGGCGACCTCATCCTTAGGTCCTTTATCTGCAGACCGATCACATGTGATGGCCGCTATATAAAAATGCTCCATTCTGTCTAGACAGATGGTGGCACCTGTCTGTTATTTTCCAATAGTGTATTTTCATTTACTCCTTTAGGTTTCATGTCACGGCTAGTAGTTCCTGGTCGTAGTTAGAGTCCGAGAATGCTCAGACTATAATATTCATGTACGGTATCGAAAATACCAG
>JBBPNE010000851.1:0-11984 GCA_038090735.1 Xerocomellus amylosporus | reverse complement strand
CATAGTTAGAGTAGTATATAAGGGCGCAAGTCCCAGCCAGAGAACTCAGTTTAGTTCTCTTGGTTTTTCCCCAGTAACAACCAGTCTGAACATCTCCCACTTGCTGAACGCATCTGGTCAGTTCCTCAGCGACTCTTCGACTCCCTAGGGCACAGTTGACACTGTTGCATTGGGTTGTTTCAGGTATCCAATCAGGTAGACATTGTGGTCAATGTCCACAACTTGCCTCGCAGTCTCGATGAATCCTTTCTTCTGCAGGCACATGGTCTTGCCCTGACCGCTCTGACGCCCTTTGGCTCGGCACTCCGGACAAGGAATATGGTCTCCAAGGAGGCAGTGGGGCAACCAGACAATGAACGTGGGTCGATGAAAGATTGCTGGCTCGAGCAACGAGCGAGGCTGTGAGAGAAGGGAGATGTATGGGGAGCTATCCCACATCCAAAATGTTTCCTGTTCATAACACCTAGGCATTGACGGCCTGTGTGTGCTACAGTGAATCTCTGACTGTAGCATATCGTGAATGAACCTCATGTGGGCGTCAAGCCAAGCAGGCAAGCTTGTGCTGACACCATCCGTCTCTTTCTGGCTGCTTGGATCGCTTGCATGTTGATTTCTGGCCTCAGCCACTGCCCGATCTGTAATATGCAGCCCCCAGAACTCTTCCTCCAGCTGCGGATCATAGTCACAGACTTTTTCTTCATCGTCGTCATCATGCACACTTGCTAACACAGCAAGAACCAAACCATATGGATTGACTGCATTGAAGACTGCCTTTCCGATTTAGCAAACAAGCCCAATCTCAGTGATACAACTGAATTTACGTGGCTCAGGGCCGCCTGTGCCTTCGTCGGGTGGCTCAGACTGGGAGGCATCTAGCTCAGGTGACAAGTCAGGCTGTTGCCCATCTTCAAGTTTGTTTTCATTATCTTCCAGCTCCATCCGCATGTCATCATTTGTCAGGTCAATGTGCTGATTGGGTGCTGCAATTGTGGATGGATCACAATCGGTCAAGGATCACCTGGACATTATTGGTCACAGATGAGCTGGGCAGACATCAAGGATGACCTACCGAGTGAGCATACATTGTTTCCAAGTCGCTCCTCGCTCGCTCAAGCAGCATCAGCAAATTATCGCATTGCTTATTTAAGCTTAATTAGACTTATTAGCCTGATTAAGTCTGAATAAGGATTAGTTAGAAAAAGTGTAAATAAGCCCACCCTTCCTCTTAAATCACACTTGTTTCACTTGTACACACTTTTTAAAGCAGGCAAAACTCGCCTTGTTATTAGATCCATTGTGTCTAACAAGTAAAAAAAGAAAAAGTGTGGGTCAAGACAGATGGTATTCTAGTGTGATTACTGTACTCCGACGTGACAGAACAGAAAAAAGGTCCAGGATAATATGCAAAGGGAGGTGGTGACATTGACAGTGGCCAACTGACTGGTGGTTGGGGAGAGACGGAATCGGATGGAAATTCCTGTAGTGAAATAATTAGCATCGGGCGTGGTGAGAGATGAAAAAATAATATCCAAAGAAGCATGCAGGAATCAACATCACTGCTGTTACCATTCACATCAGTTGCACTGACACTGTTGGTGCTCCCAGGTGTCTGGTTTCTTGGGCGAAGTGCTTCGGTGAACACACCCTGGACGAATTTGGGGCCTCTTCTGTTGACTGACAACTTGTAGGCCATGGTCTTGGAGTTCCAGTTCTGGGACGAAAACTGCTACAGGGCGGTGGACTTGCGACCCGTAGCCTTGTTGAGGACTTTCGGCAGCTTTACCTTCATATTTCCATCGCCAGATTCTAACATCTCTGTTAGAACCTGTTCGACGTTGATGACACCATCACAAATAAATTCCAGCACACGTTTGAGCTAAAGTGGAGTTAGCAGAATTGAGAATGAGTTAAGTAAGCTAAAAACCGACCGCAGTGCAAGCTATGGCTATGACGCCCGCACAATTCTTGCCCATGGCATACTCCTTGGAAGCCAGTCCATTGATGGATATGTATCCTGTAGTGTCGCTCATGTGTATTGTACCGATGAGTTCGTACAGAAAGGGTGACTTGAAATGCCCTTCCTGTGTCGGCACTGCAGATACTTTCTGGGTCTTCATCCAAGAAACAATAATCTTTCAAAAGGTTCACCGCCGTGGCAGGGATCACAGTGTCGTTAGGTAACTCAGCAAAGTAACTTATCAACATTGCAAGAGCTCCTGATCCAAAGCTGCTTCGCCACTCAGATACGCATTGTGCAGCCTGTAAATTGATTTGTACACCAGTGCATAAGGGGGTTTTACTGATAGAGCACTTACCACAGCATGAACAGTGCCGTTGATGACAATGTGATGTTTGGTTTCGGGGTAGATGGCATTGCAGATGTCCTGGAGGGCTTTGACAAGTGCTTTGTCTGGGATTACCCAGATGTCTGACTGGGTCCCACACCAAAGTGTCAAGGTTCCGATGCCACCATGCAGCCATCATTGATTGCTTGGAGCCAGCAAATCCTTTGTTTTATACTCACTTTGTTTCTTGAGGTCGAGTGCAGGTTCCCTGCTGGCAGAGGCTGATAGGTCCTTAGCAGAAGCGGGGGTCGTGGTGCTCTGTTGCTCCTTGACCTTGGCTTTCTTGTAAGTTCCTGCACTAATCTCCAGTTGTACCACACTGACGGACATCTCATATCCAGATAATTAGTGACACAGCACATTGCTAGTTTAACAAACAACGGATGTACAGTGCTGGTCAAATGGCTCCAACCCGACTGCGAGGGCAATGGTTTCATGACTTTCATCAACATAGCCATATTGGGTCCTGCCTTCTCGTGCTCATCGTTGGACTCGCCCTTGCCTGGCTTGCTGTAAGAAATAATCTCAGCCTCAGCCGCTTTGCACTGGACAGCAGTGGAGGCGACATGGAGCTGGGAGAGTGGAGCATCAAGTTCATCTGCATCAGTGTCTTCGACCTTGATTCGCTGTGTATCATATCAGAAGAGAAGTGCTGAGTAAAATAGAAAATAACTTGCCAATGTGTTCTTCGTGTGATCCTTGAAGGAAGTGACTATTGTGGCTCTCTCGTCAGCTTCATCAATGGCATCTCCAAACACCTCTGAGCTGTTGTCTTGAACCACATCATTCAGGGAGAGTTGCTGGGATCATGAGTGTTTGCTGACTGAGGTTGCTGCCGAAGTGGTCCTTGAATGAACAGTATGCGACGGTGGGGAGCGAGCCTGGAACCACCCCGTGAAGTCATCGGTGCTTGCTCAGTCGTTCCAGGCTGTTGCCTGGCATCTGCAACATGTGTAGCCCAATTGACTACATTGCTTGAACCTGGGGAGGAAGGGATCCTAGAAGTGAGGGCAAGTTGGAGGAAAAATAGCGCAGACTCAGTCAGTAGTAGCAGCATCAATGAAAGACTATACTACTCACTTGAGCCTGTGGGACTGTGCTGAGTCACATGGACAGGACTCAGATGGTACCATATACTGCTATTTGTACAAAGTGTGCAAAGTCGCCTCACCCTGACCCCAAACAAACGGACGCCCTCTACTCGGCTCTTTGGCATTATTCAAATGGTATTTTCTGTTTACCTCATTCCTAAACTATCCTGACATGCCAACAGACTATAGCGAACTACAGCACCCATGTGGCCTCCTGGGCTGCAAGCAGTTTTTCATGATGACCGGTGGCCGGATGAAACACATCCACACACATCAGGAAAATTTCAATGGACAGATAATCCTATATAATCACCAAAGGGGGGTAAATAATGCTAGAGATAGCACACTGCATCGATTCCCCAACCCTCACCCTCATCATCACCATCTACTTCACCTTCGCCCCATGAATCCGTGCCTGAGGACTTTGAGGAGCCATTTGGACCAGACAGGTGGGACCAAGAATTTTTTGGGGACCCAAACGAAGATTTACGACGGGCCAATGGCTCCCCAAGTGGCCCCGCACAACCACACTCAGACTCTTCTGACATCAACACACGGTTCTATGGCCCTGGTAATAAGCTTTATCAAAACTATCATGGCCAACTCACAGGCGTGCCGTGCAATGAGCATGGAAACTTTCTTCCTCTAAATGCCGTTCCCAAACTGGAAGTCTCAGACCCAAATGACTGGACTCCCTATGAAAACCGCGTCCAATTCGAGGTTGCACAATTCTTATATACACACAATCAGATGTCTACGGCTTAGATGGACACGCTCTTTTACCTATGGGCTGCCACACTACGAAAACACAATGACAATCCACCCTTTCCAGCCATCTACTTCACATGATTGACAAGACACCACTTGGCGACATCCAATGGAACCGATTTGCAGTAGAGTACACAAGAGAAGTCCCTACCACGCCTGATCCACCCCTGTGGATGCAACAATGATACAAGGTGTGGCATTGAGATCCATGTGAAGTCATCCACCAACTCCTTGGCAACCCAGAATTTGTGAAGGAGCTAGACTTGCGGCCGTATCGTGAGTTTTCATCCAAGGGTGATGTGCGGCATCACCGGGACTTCATGTCTAGGGACTGGGCATGGCAGCAAGCAGTAAGTGAAATTTTACTTGCACCCGGGAGTGACTGACAAGTTCACACATCGTATAGGACATTATTTTTGAAGATCGCAATACACATGGAAGTGTTTTCATGCCACTCATACTGGGGAGTGACATAACAATGGTATCTGTCAGCACCGGAAACAACAAGTACTATCCTTTATATCTCTCAATCAGCAACGTTCAAAACAGCGTGAGGCGAGCACACTGAGACGCTGTTGTTCTCATTGCATTCCTGGCAATTCCGAAAAGTATGTGGATACCCTGTTTCAGAGAACTCGCCCTGACCCTACGAAGCTGCCAAAGAACAACAGTCCAACATATTGTTTCACAAATTTTGATGTCAACTATTTTATTCATCTCTGTCATTTAGCCTAAGGAAACTCAAGCCAGCCATGGAGAAGCCTGAGGTCATCTCCTTCGGGGACGGTCATTATTGACGCACTGTTACGCGAGTCGACGACTGACGTCGGAGTGGGACAACGTCTGAGTCAGAGGAGGAGCTCACGAAGAGTCACTACGTCTCTGAGACAGAGGTACAGATGTCGAAAGGACTCAAGGGGTTCGAGGGACTAAGAGGCCTCGCAAGGGACTAGGACTCAGAGAGACTAAGGACGAGACCGTGGGTCAAGGACGCAAGTCGACACTATATTGCGTAGATCAAGAATACCGTACAGAATACAGGCGGCGTAGTATAAATACTAAAGGCCGCGTCAGCAAAGAACAACAGAGAATCTTATGGAAGGATGAGTAAGAGGGAACACGTAACCGATACGATAGAATCGGCTAAGGAGTGATAAGTCCAAAGATAAGAGATAACCAAGAGAAACGTAAGTCTCCTCCGGTAGTAGGCATTGAACGGCGCGAGACGGTCATAATACAAAGAAGGAGGGATTCACAGTGTCTACGACGAGTAGGCAGTGGATCCAGTCCGAGCGGAACATACCCATGAGAACATGAGTATGACGAGCGAAGGAAAGTAAGTACAAACGATGAAAGAGGAGAAAAACTGTAACACGCACTGTTTATGGACTAGGACTGTACATTGCTGACTATGAAGAACAAGTACTCCTATCGTGCATGGTGTGTGGGTGGTGTGCATGGTATGTTTCAAGCCAGCTAATTGATCAATTTTTTTAAATTTGGAAGTGCTAGTTCATTGTAGCAAAATTATTGATACGTTGAAGCTGTTCACTAACGATTTCCTGGTTTAAAGATCCTTGCCTGGCTGTTGTGGTTTCCTAAGGATCGAAAACCTAACAAACAGACTGTAGCAAGTGTAGAAATAGTTAGTGGGTACAATTAGTTCATCCCAAAAGAGACTCGAAATGCAAGGGAGAAGTCCGAGTGGAATTCGAGCGATAGTCCGATAGTCCAAGCAGTATCGGGCCTATGGAATGAAAAAGAGAAACAGTAAGGTACACAGTAGACAGTTTATTGTGTTTGGTGTTGAAGACGGTGACAGTAATGGTAGTTGTGAGCCAAAAGGAAGCTGGTATTTTCGATACTGTGCATGAATATTATAGTCCGAGCATTCTCGGACTCTAACTACGACCAGGAACTACTAGCCATGACATGAAACCTAAAGGAGTAATGAAAATACACTATTGGAAAATAGCAGACAGGTGCCACCATCTGTCTAGACAGAATGGAGCATTTTATATAGCGACCGTCACATGTGATCAGTCCGGAGTTAAAGGACCTAAGGAGAGACAATGATGAGGTTGCTGAAGTCCGCGGAAGGCACATGGCAAGGAAGGACGACGGGGCCGAGAAGTAGTGAAATGGATGATGAGATAAGATAAGGACAAACAGATGGTACCAAGGTGGGGGTCCGAGAAGTCCGACGCTCCAGAGTACTGGAGTACCTTTGGACTAAGATGGCCGGGCTCGGACTTGTCAAAGATGGATTGGAGAGGATGTTAGAATGAAGGGGGACTCTGGGAAATGTGGGGGAAATGGAGAATACACCTATAGAGACATACCAGTCTCTACACCGTGTGCCGATATACATTTACTATTGGCCCCTGACCTCTTGCATCAACTAATCAAGGGATGCTTCAAAGATCATCTTGTCAACTGGGTCGTCACATACATCAAGCTCAGATACACTCCATGAAGAGAGGCTGCATGAGTTCTTGACAAAATTGACCACAGGTGAGGCTTAAGTGTGATGTGACGTGATTGTCATGCGTGATTTGCATCTAATCGTTGAACAGAATTGCCATGGTTGCCCCCTTCTCAGGTCTTAGCTGATTCCCTTAAGGACGCGGGTTCAAAACAGTGGACCTTGGATGACTCCAAGGCCTTAATGAAGGTATGCAAAACCCTGGATCACTTGGAATCACTCATGGATACTAAAGTTCATTTTCTAGGTTTACCTAGCAGCGATTGAAGGATTTGTCCCACAGGATATGGGGCGTTCCTCAAATTCTGTTACCTCTGTCGACGCCATACTATCATGGAACACCACGTCAACAAGATTAACGATGTGCTAGGTCGTTTCCACCAATACTGAGACATTTTCCGGACTGGTGGGTTTCCTGTAGTCAACACATTCTCACTTCCCTGGCAACACGCCGCCAAACATTATCTGGAACTTATACTACTATTTGGCACTCCCAATGGGCTCTATTCGTCCATCACTAAATGTAAACACATCAAGGCCATGAAGGAACCTTGGTGCCATTCGAACTGATTCAATGCCCTCGGCCAAATGCTACTTGCGAATCAACGCCTCAACAAGCCAGTGGCTGCTTCACGGGTTAACTTTGAACAGTGACGAATGTTACAAGGGCCATGCATAGCCCTTGCTTCAACATGTAACACGATAGGTAAGTGTGGCTACTCCATGGTTCATCTACCAGTATGAGAGATGCTGATTGCAATTGTTACAGAGCATGCCTTCCTGTCATCGGTGTCCACAGAAGATTCCCTGGAGTCTGAGCAACCATCCGCCAACAAGAGGCTTACTGTACAGGGTGACAACAACTTATGTGAACTCAACAATGGTCCAACAAGTCTGGCACCACATGTTCAGCTCGCATGTATGCCACGTAAGTCTCGGTTTTTATTTAAGTGATTCTCGAAACAAACACTTTGTCTAGAATGAAACAGGGCTCGCAATCTTATTGCTTTGGGAAACGAGATCAATGTCCAAAATTTTGATGTCCTCATTCATTAATTTTTATTCAAACAGCTTCACCCGCACGATGATTGTGACCCTCAGCTTGTGCCTCAAGCAGAGTACCCCCACATTGACGGGCATATACATACATTCAATTCCACGTCTTCGAGGTTTTATGTGCCAAGCAATATCTGCGGTATCCAGGGCATGCAGCGAGAATACATTTGATCTACACCAAATTGGAGGAAGGAAGGCCCCAGACACAACTGTGTTTTTATAGGCACAAACACCAGAGATGTTCATTGGTGTTCTTCTTGTTCAATCACATCAGTACCATCTATCCATGTGCTGTTATACAATGGTTTGCCAAGGTTGGTGATGTGCCAGACGAGAACACGGGCATGTGGAGAGTTCAACCAGGCTGCCTTCCTAACCACTCACCTCACTTCACTGTCAGTCATATCAACACTGTATGGCGTGCAGCTCACCTCATCCCCATTTATGGCTCATGTCCCATTTCTTGTGATGTGAAGCCCTGTGACTCATACAATTCATTCAATTTGTTCTATGTGAACAAATATGTGGATCATCATGCATTTGAGTTTGCTGGGTAGTGATGCCGTCCTTGTCATTCTCCCTCTGTGGCAATCCACTGAGTTTACTTTTTTTGCTTGTGTCTCGTGTAGTTGCGAAACGGTGTAATTAGTCACTCTATGGATATGATGGACTTTGTGTGCCTTGTCATAACTTATGTTAGTTACCCACTTATTTCGCTTTGCTCGAAACTAGTTGGAATTCAATTGTCTAACTTATTACCCTGATCTCCTTTTCTGAAGTGGGAAAAGTGCCGAAAGCATGATTAAGCTTAAATAAGCGATTTGCTAATTTGCTGATGAGCTTGACTGAGATCTGGGCCCACGGGGTTCACATGTGGGAACCGGCTGGAGGATGCAGCTGCATCATGAAGCTCTTAGCAACGAGGAAAACATGAGGCTCAGTGACTGATGACTCACCAGGTCTGGGTGCCGGCTCATCACCTCACTCTGGTGGGGGACAGCTTCTGACCAGCGCTGGTGGTGTTGGTGCGGGCAAGTCAAGTGCTGGGAAATGTGTTTCTCTCTGCGGGAGAGTGTGTGAGATGTGTGAAATGAATGCTAAATCCAGCATACAGTACCTTTCTGATCTCGTGTGACATCATTTCCTGTCATCCATTTCTGGGGTGGTCGTCCATCCTTGCGTGGTCAACCAACCTTCTTCACTGTTGGGTTGTTCTTGCTTCCTTTTGGCTGTCCCGGGTTTCACTTGTCAGGGGCAGGGGATGGCTCCATTTGTATGCTTGTTGTATGTCCCAAGCGTTGCACATCGAGTTGTTGAAACACGTCGCATCACAGTGTAGCATTGAGTAGCCTACTTGAAGTTGGTTACTTACTAGTGAACACTAATGGACTACCAGTCACTGTGGCTATACCAGCAAATTCTGACTCAGGTTAGGTTTTTCACACTCAGGCTAGGACCTAATGGCCTCCCACCATATTCAGACTGCCCACATTGTGGACTTGAGCATGGAAAAGTGGTACCAAATTGGGATATTAAAATAAATGCCATCAGTAGGAACTGAACCAAAGACCTCACATAAGCCAAGCCAAGCATGCTAACCATTAGACCATAAGACAAATGCTATTCAGGCTGCTAACACATATACATATGACACATACAATAGCTCCTTCAAAATGAAAAAAAAATTCAAGTCCCCACAATTGGCTACTAGGGGTCGTCAGTGATGAGTTAGACCTTCCTTGTGGAGTGGTGCAGTCAGAAATAGGTGAAGAAGCCTAGATGACACAAGACTACGAAGCAGAACAATAATTTTGATGATACAAATACAAGAAGTTTGGCGAGTAACATCCGAACAATTTTTAGCTTATTCTTTGAGAACGAAAGTAAGAACAATAACAGGCACTCAAATGAAACAAAACAATGAAAAAATGGGAAACCATGTCAATAGAAATTGAGAGAGAAAGTTAGGTTTCATGCTCTGTTTCAGACTCTGCTGCTCTTTCTTTTCCTTTCATTGCAGAAGAACTTCCTGCTTGTGTGGATCCCTTGGCAGGGGGAGCAGTAAGAGTAGGGCCAGGATGCGTCAATTTCATGGGGCCCTGTCGGAAATCACTGCTGTGATAAGCGGTCGTGGGCAAGCTGCCTTTTGAAGAATAGTGACCTGCTCAATATTAGTGCAGAAAGTATTGTGTGGAGAATCTTGTTTAGGGAGGAAGGTGTGGAGAATGGAGAAGTCGACTTGGAGCAATGCGTTTCGTATCTTCTCAGTAACATTTTCAGGGTCAACGGGTTCATCACCATCAATCCCCTCATAAACGCATAGAGGCATAGCACAGAAAGTCGTCTTTATAGCATCAACCACATCTTGAAATTGAGGATCAACAGTCCAGTTACAAGTTTCATTGTCCATCTTTTCCTCTTCGACACTAGGCTTGCCTTTTCCAGAGGACGACAAAGAATTTACGAGATCTTCAAGATCAACAGTTCGACTCCTTTGGGCATTTGGATCAATAACAGGTCTGTCCTACAATATACAATAAATTACTTTCAGTTGGGAGAACATGAGATGAAAGCACACCCTTTTTACGAATATGCTGGAGGCAAATTGAATCATTGTTGCATTTTTGTCTTTGTACAGCATGTCTCTTTGTTTGTTGGGGACAGCGACCTCATTCTGGAGTCGTTTCAATATGTTGAAGAGGAGGTCAAAGTCATCTCAAAACCCAGCAACCATCAGTTTTGCTGTGTAAAGCTGAAATTTGGCCAACTCTATGTCACCAAATTTATCATGTAGATGGTTGCCAAGCATTCCACAATTGAGTTTGAAATAAAAAGCTTTGACGACAGCGATGTAAAGAAGCTAGGTGGTGTGGGTCTATCCGAAAGCGCTCTAACCTTTCCTAAGTCAGTAGGAAGCAAATGCGGTCAGTAGCAACACCAGGAAATGAAGGGAAGCGATAGGTTCGTCCCTTAGGGATTCTAGGAGGAGAGGAAATGGTAGGAGGATAATGCGAAGGCTTACTGAACCCTCTTTGAGACGTAGGATGGTCGTCCTAACACTTCCAGGACTGCTGGACTGGTGTAGGATACTAAGGAAACTGTTGTGCACTACTTCCAGGACTGTCAGACTAGTAGCGCATGTACTGGACTGTATTCGTACTGTAGGCGAGGATTGCTAAAGGCGGGTTCGTGAAGGGAGGATCTCTCCGAGAAAAGCGATTTCGACTCGAGAGACTGTTTAGGAAAACTGGAAGATGATTTTCAAGGTGCGCATACGAGACTTTTATAGTCCGGGCATTCCCGAGACTGTCTAATGCGAAACACGAACAAGAAGACAGTAGGTAAGTAAATGCGGCGCTGTACCGGATAAGTGCGAATTATGGAACATGAAATGCATACTAGAAGAAACTGAGGGAACAATGTGAAGGGACTCACCGACGAACCGGAAGGAGCACAGACAAGGATAGGACTGGGCCGTGAAGGATTTGGTGCGGAGGAAACGGGATCCGGTTTTGTGGAAGTGTGGGGGATGAGCGGTACTAGCTGCGGGTGAAGCGGAAGGGTGTCGAATGCGATAGGAGGGAATGGGGAATGTGCGAGGGTGTAAGGCGATAGGTAACTGAGGGAGCTGTGCGACCAGGGAATGTAGATTCCCTACATCCGCAGGAGACTTGGATCCTGACTGTCCCCAGTCAGGTGATGCGTTGCTTACATAATCTGGAAGTCATGCGACACTATAAATCGGGTTCCACACCCTTTTCCACCTTCCTTCTTCTCTTCCAACACCATGCGTCTGCCACCATGTCCGCCCGCTTCGACCGCCTTCTCTCCCTCTCTCAGGCTACTCCTCCTCCTCCTCCTCCGCACGAGATAGCACAGGAAAGTTTGCGCAAGGCCGTCGAGGTCGTCCTTGACACGATTATGGCGATTCCGAATGATGTCGACAACTTTGCGGAGGATCAAGATTTGTGGATGGATGCATGGGAGGGGAAAATGGTGAGTAGCGAATCGGACAAGTGATCAGATGGTACTGATTATTCCAGCGCGAGATGGACGCCGCTGTGCAGCGCTGTAGGGAACATACATTCCCTATTGTTCCAGCTACCGCTTTTGCGACAGATGACAATTATCCTTTTATTTCCGCTCATCGCAATCTCTTCCCGCAATCCATCCGATGTTAATGCGACCTAATGCGACTCATCAGACCCGCTATCCGCTCTCCATCTGCTCTCATACCAT
>JBBPNE010000850.1:0-11994 GCA_038090735.1 Xerocomellus amylosporus | reverse complement strand
TGACATAATAGAACCATTACCAAAGCCATGTAATCATATTACAGCATGCTAGGGTCTAATGTATGTAATCCAAACCTAAAGTCAAACAACCGTCCGAATGAGTGATGGTTTTGAAATGGCTGCCATAACTTCAGATCTTATCCAATACCCTTGAACCTGGGACCAATAGATCACCTATGGTAAGGGCCATATTCCATACACTCATAGGTTAGGGCCCAGGTTAGGAGGTGTGAGAGGGTATTGACTTTAGTGAAATTTGTCCAAACATCCGGATGGTGTTTTGAGCAACTGTATGTTTGGGGTCATTATCCTGCTGAAAAATAATGTCCTCTAGGGTAAATCCATAATCCACCCAGGTTTGCTGGAGTTCATCTTCCAAAATCTGCACATAGAGATTAGCATCCATCTTACCATCAATCTTACAAGCCATTCCAACACCATCCCAAGTCATGCAGCCCCACGTCATCACTGATCCTCCTCCAAACTTGACTGTACCCTCCACCAGTCTATCATTACGGCCCTCTCCTGCCTTTTTCCAAGCCCACTTCCTACCATCTGAGCCAATGTGATTGATTTTGGTCTCATCTGACCATATAACACGCTTCCAATCATCCACAGTCCAGTCCTGATGACTCAAAGCAAAATCCAATCTTTTTCTCCTATGACGCTTGGAAAGAAGAGGGTGTTTCTGCTTCACCACAGCCTTCATACCAGCTTTCTTCAAGTGACGATGGATGGTCTGGGGTGAGATGGAATGGTTCTTGACATCCTGAAGTGTCTTGGTGATCTGGACAGCATTCTCAGCCTTTCCAGTACCAAGAAGTCGAATAGCATGTTGCATATCAGTAGAAGAGATGATGGATGGACGACCACGAGCAGCTTTGGGAAGGTTGGGACAGAGTTCAGTGCGAATGCGACTGATGGTGGAGTTACCGAATCCAGTGGAAGCAGAGATCTGACAAGTTGTCTTACCCAATTCCAAGAAAGCAATAACTTAGTTGATTTGATCAGTGGAAAGGGATTTCATCATGAAAGAAGTGGTAAAAGTGATGGTGTTTGGCTGTGTTTACATCATGTTGAACCATTTATGCATCACATGATCCAATGCTGACATAATACCCCATCACAACACATGCATTCTACATTTCAATATGACAGCAACAAAACTGTTTCAATGACATGAGCGACATAGAATAGACATATCTCCACAGCCTCTGGACCTAATCACATGCCACAAGGATCGGTTTGTAGCCAAGGGCGTGTACTCTGTTTGGTCACACCAGACCTAAGCGAAATTCCCACATGTGTTTGCAGTGGTGTGGGGGTTAGTTATTGGAACAGTTTTGTTACTCACTGTAAGGATGGCTTAACCGTCCTATAATTGAACTTGTTCCCTGCCCTTGTAACACATTCTATTCTCTCTCTCTGCAAGAAGTCCTCCAAGTAAGTCTTTCTTACTTACTTTCCTCAAGCTTCTTCTTGTGCTACCTCTTGAGAGTCCTCCATACTTTCATTATGTTATGAGCCCTGCCTAAAGTTGTTACGCTAAGCGCAGAACCAAGGTCGAAGTGCACACTCAAGTGTAGTGCGAGGACACGTAGAGGGAAGCAAGACGGGAAGACGTCTGACTAAGTCTATTGTAGCCTTAGAAGCTCAGCCTAAAGACGAGGTCTTCTAGACTGGATGACCTTAAGTACGGTGCAGGCAGAATGTTAGACAAACTGGATTGCGTAGAACTAGATAAGGAGCAAGTTACAGAGAAACTGTGCTACTTATATAGTGAAGTGTGAACGTGCACGGACCAAGAAGCCTAACTAGGAAGTAAGGCGATGCGTAATACAACACCAGAGGAAGACATAAAAGGCAGGTACTGCCACTATCCAAATGGGGGATAAAGGAGCAGTCACTGGATGAATGCGACTGCTAAAATGGAATGTAAGTCCAACAAGGCGATGAAAGAACATCTGCGGAATAAGTGTGACCGCACACAGATCACGCGAAGAGAAGGTGAAGGACGAAGAGAAGCAATCTTGGGATAAGACTGCTGGAATGCACAACTGGACGAAGTGCTAGGCAGCTACAATGTCAGTGTCTAGCATACGGCTAGTGAATAGTGACAACGAGTGGACTGTGCGAAGGTGAGCGAGGGAAAGTGGGACTTCATGAAGGAGACTCCTCGTCCTTTACTCGACTTATTGAGAGTGGTCATGACTTGTTCCTTGGCTGTGGTATAGATGGTGGGGTTGATGGCATAGTAGGCTTTCATAGCCTTGATCCATCGTACGGCATCTGCAGGTTCTCCGGAGAAGTCGGCAGGGAGGGCTGCCTTCAGTTCAACGGGTCTAGACATAGGGACGGCGGGTGGTGTCGGGGGTGCTGGGGGTGCTGGGGGTGCTGTGGTGCTGTGGGTACTCGGGGTGCTAATGGTGCAGGGGGTACTGGGATGGGTTGAGGGTTTATAGTGTGTGGTCGTCGTCCGACCCTGGGGCTAGGTGTTACTGGGATCGAGGGTAGTGATTCCTCGTCACTGTCATCGGGCGCTCGAAAGCCTCTGGGATTCCACGTGGTGAAGAACTAGGGGAGCGTCCTGCTCCTGAATAGGAGGGACGAAAAGAGATTCTTGATCTTTTGTTATGCGAGACGTTGACAAATGTAGAAATGGGACAATAGGCTAACTTCGAGGAGGAGCTCACGAAGAGTCACAACGTCTCGAAGTCTAGGACTCAAAGGATCAAAAGACTGTAGGAGTTCTTGAGGGACTAAGAGGCCTCAAGGAAACCAAGGGAAAGAGGAGACTGAGGACGAGGCAGACGGCCAAGGATGCAAGTCAACGCTAGATTGCGTAGATCAAGAATAGAGTACAGAGTATAGACGGCTTAGTATAAGTACAAAGGGACGTGTAATCAGAGAACATCGGAGAATCGGATAGAACGGTGAGTAATCAGGAACACGTAACCGATATGAGAGAATCAGTTAAGGAGAACTTGGTCCGATGATAAGAAGATACGAGATAGCAAAGATAAGAGCATGTCTCCCCCGGTAGTAGACAGGGAACGGTGCGAGACGTTCATAAGATGAAGAAAGAGGGATTCAGTGTGTCTGCAACGAGGAGACAATGGATCCAGTCCGAGTGAAACATACCCAAGAAGACATGAGTATGGCGAGCGAAGGAAAGAAGATATCAACGATTTGAGAGGAGAAAAACTGTAACAATAGGTGCTCCACCTCCTTACCCACACAGACATATTGGATAAGTGGATGATCCAGAGATACCGGCATTAGAAGTGGCACCGCCCACTCCGCCTCCTTCTCCTCCACATAGACCTAATCAGCCTCAAGGGCCTGAAATGGCTAATTCAAACGATCTTTATGCACTCCTTAGAGGCATTGGTCGTAGCACAAGTGGTATCCATATGCCTCGACCTCATTGATTCAATTGACAGCCTTTACAGGCTTGCGTGGAAAGACGAGATGGTCTCAATGTGATCTCTGACACAGAGGTCCATCAGGTCTTATCAAACACCTTTTATCCTTCTTTGTTCTTACCGAACCAGGATGCAAGTGCTAACGGGAGAGGAAGTGGCAGTTCACAATGAACAAATCTGCACCCTGCTCAAAGAAGCACAGTATCCACTCGCCCCCTTTCCAATTGTACTCCAACACCCTGTTCACAACCCAATCAATCGGCTACGATACAGCAGCATGCAACCCATAATGACACTCAACCAATTCAGCAACACCATGGTGGCTTGAATGTGAATGCCCTCTGAACATCAATAGCATAAAAGCTAGAAGGAAATTTCACTTCAGTCACATTGACACCAGGGATAAGATGTGCTGTGGCTGACTGTCATATACCAGATTGACGTATTTCACCCCTATTCTGTTTCCGAGCTCTTCCCAGCTATTCCAAGTTTGCTCTGCATTTTCAGTACTCCGGACCTTCTTCCCCTTCATCTCTGAACTCATATGCCTCCAAGATTTCGGAGTTCCAAGCGCATCCCCATTATACTCTCCATATGTACCTTGTACTAACCTGATCTGTACTCCGGACCTTAGTGTCCTCCGAGGCTGTGTGACCACAGCTCAGGCTGATCATGGTTCCGGCGCACTGCCCAGAAACCTATGTACGCCTGCATACGATTCTGCAGCCTTTCCTATCGTATATATACTGTACGACTACACTCCTGTACTCTAGTTCAAATATCAACATAGACAAACTCCTTGTGTCTTTGATCTCCTCTTGCCTGTTTGGGATGAATCCCTTTGTGGTCCTCTCGTCCCCAAATACCTTGGATTTGCTCCCCCTCATCGTCAGCTGTCGCAACCGCCCTCCATTCACCATCAGAAATCACCTCTGACACTTGACATCTGTCTCCGACCCCTTCCAACCTCTGGGACCCAAACTGCAACAAGGGTGCCTTCTGTAGAAAACTATAGTGTAGTCACTAAAGAAAAGCTACAGTACTCGAGGCCAAAATAAGGCCTGCTTGTGTCAGCTACTAATGTTCTAACCCATACGAAATGAGTTAACAACACCTTCACAGTGTGTTCCTTTTTGACAAATGCCTTCATTCTTTCTTGGTGAGCACTTTCACAGTGCCAAGTTCTTATTTGTTGTTGTTGAGTGCATTTGGAGTGGGTCCCACCTCAAGTTCAATATAGTCTCCATTTTTGAAGGGAAAGTCAACAGCTGGTGCTTTGGATAGAAACAAATGTCAGTGTTAGGCTTGACCTGGATAGGGACAAACACAGATTCAACGGGTCAAAGATCCTAGAGGTTTCTGAGACAAGGTTCCAACAACGTTGGGTCAAGGGTTTGGCCTAGGCATGGTTCAACTAGGACTTGGACTGCGAGTCTGATGCTCACAGGGTCAAGGTGTATGAAAGAGCATCTACTCAGAAGTAAGACAAAGACTTTCAGAGATCCGAGGGACTAAGAGGAGATAAGACCATATATTGAGTAGGTCAAAGTTGAGAGACACGTATAGGAGGGTCACTTGTTTAAATAGGTGGAGAACCAGTGCACAGATCAAGCTGTGTAAGTGCTACTAGAACAGAGGAGACCAAGAATAGAAAAAGCTGGTTGTGTGATAGAGCGGAAGGAAGGCTGTGGTGAACACAGGAATGGAAATAGCATCCAATAGGGAATTGGGTGAAGTCATGAAAGAAACAGCCATGCACAATGTTTAAAGAGGAAGCTGTGTTTAGGCACAGGTTGTTCCGAGGCAACAGTTGGAAGATCACAGTAAATGGATGAAGTCAGAGTAAATGAAGGAAAAAGTAAGAATAAAGGAATAAAAACAAAATACTATTTGTTCTCTTGCATGCGACACTCTGGTTGCACCTGGACTTGGCCTTGCTACTTCATTTCCACTTCTTCATAGTGTTGTTGTGTCATCATCGTTGTTGTCACTTGCCAGCATGTCATCAACAGTTTCCTTGCCAATCAATGTACCATCTGAGTTGAGATACATAAGATCACTTACATCCTGGATATATGATGCTGGCCAAGTGATCCAACTTCCACCCATCGTTACATAACGTTAGGAGTGGCCATTCCCTGTACATTATGTCACACATCTGTTGACAACCAGTCACTGTAGCATGTCCCCAAGATGAGGGTATGAGCCTATCACGAGCAAGATTTTCCCAGACACTTCACATGGTCATTTGAATGTCCCTGGTCCTCTTGGTGGTAAGCAGCCTCCCATTTTGGTCTTCAAGGTACAATGTGTTGATGTCCAGGCATAGACTAGCTAGAGGGTAAAGAAGTACTAGTACTCACTGGTTGATGGCAACACTGAAGTAACAGCACATAGTGGTAAGTGGAAGAGATATTATTAGAACTCAGAGACTGAGTTCAAATATATGTACTAGTGGTTTGCTTATGTAATAGTTTGAACCATATATGGTAACCTAATGGTATACTACACAACACTGCAGTAATAAGTAAAGTGATCAGTAAGTGATCAGTATAGTACATTTTCAACACTCCCCCTTGCTAAGCAGCTACTCTGTGTTACGCGAGACGTCGACAAGAGTCAAAGCGGGACAACGTCTGAGTCAGAGGAGGAACTCACGGAGAGTCACAACGTCTCTGAGGCAGAAGTATAGATGGCGAAGGGACTTAAGGGACTTGGGGGACTAAGAGACCTCGCAAGGGACTATGACTGAGGAGACTGGGACGAGACCGAAGGTCAAGGATGCTAGTTGACGCTAGATTGCGTAGATCAAGAATAGAGTACATAATACAGACGGTCTAGTATAAGTACTGAGGGATGCGTCATCAGAGAACATCGGAGAATCGGACAGAACAGTGAGTAATCAGGAACACATAACTGATATGAGAGAATAAGTTAAGGAGGGCTAAGTCCGATGATAAGAAGATACGAGATAACAACGGTAAGGCTATGTCTCCCCCGGTAGTAGAGAGGGAACGGTGCGAGACGTTCACAAGACAAAGAAAAAAGGATTCAGTGAGTCTGCAACGAGGAGACAATGGATCCAGTCCGAGCGAAACATACCCATTAGGACATGAGTATGGCGAGCGAAAGAAAGAAGATACAAGCAATGACAAAGGAGAAAAACTGTAACACTCTGAGTGCATAAGCAAGTTCAGTACTATGACTGTGGTTTGTCATAGAGTACCAAGCCAAGTTGCTTGCAATGCTTGCTGAATGCTTCTAAACCCAGGTTCTGGGTAAACATATCAGTGGGGTTTTGGTACCCTTGATATAGAAAATCTTGGTGATGTCATGCCATCAGAGATCAATATGTTTCAAGCAACTTTCTGTGACCAGATCATCAGCCATAAATATAGAACCCTGGTTGTCCCCACAGATTAGGATCGACTCAAGGGTATAGCCGAGTTCTTCCATGATCATGTGAATCCACACGACCTGCTTGTTACAGTCAGATAGTGCAATGTATTCAGTTTCCATGGACAAAGGATTGTTGGCAGGATTGCCTGCTGAAGATGCAGCCTGCTTGTTTAATAAACCAGCCTGTTTGTGAGTGGCATGTATTCAGATCTGATGCCAAATCAGAAGCAGTATATGCAATCAAGCCTGCCTTGGTAGATCCATCAAATACAAGGGAGTAATAATGTGTCCCAAGTAAATAGCAGCATATATGAAATACTTGATCAAGATGTTCTTTCAAGGGCTTAGTGGTGTGCTTTGAAAGGGCAATCACTGTGTATGCTATATTGGGACAAGTACCAAGCATGAGATAAAGCAGAGATCAGATCACTTGTTGGAAGAGTGATCTGATTTTTGGTTCCATGACACCTTGATGTGCAGCAGGGTGATAACCCTGAGGGAGAGGGGTAGGAGCCACACAAGCATTGACGAGATCAAACCTTTGCAGGATCTTTTCTAGATAGGCACATTGATCAATCATGATATTGCTGCCTTCTTGTCTAATATTCATGTGGAGAAACTCTTTAGTCAGAGCTAAGTCTCTGCAGTCCCAGCGCTTCATAAAAGCAGCTTTAATCTCCATGACAGTCTTGATGTCAGGACCACAGACCATAGCATCATCAACACATGTAGATGATGGCAACTATATTTGAGGTGTCTTTCTTCTTGTACAAGAAGATACCAGTATTGAATTTCAGTCTCTCGAATTCAAGATCTTTCATGGACTCGTTGAGAAGGTGGAAGAGTGGTGTCTCATTATACAGGTGGGTGGCATGGGGAGTGGCAAATTCCCACCCACTGTCAGGCAAGCAAGCCATATGGCACATAGTCTCTGCTTTGTTCATAAGGGTGAGCATAAAATGTTCTGCACGCCTGTTCTGCTGTGGTACGTGGGAGGCAGAATTGTGAATTCTAATGCCCTCCCCCTTGAGCAAATCATTGTAGGTGGCAGATTTTTACTCTCCAACAAAGTCAGACATCCATCCTTAAACCAACACTTAGAATTGCATCTTCACCATTTGAAGGAACTGGCAGGTAGCCACCAATGCAGCACCTTTTGTGCACAAAGGTATGGTCAAAGCCATAGAGGTGAAATTGTCTAGGAAGATGATCAAGTATGTATATTTCTGGTAGGAATTGGTCGGGAATGACTTAACATCTGTATGGATAAGCTCAAAGGCATGCTCAGTGCACAAGAAAGTAGGAGAAAAGGAGTGTCGAGGCTGTTTGCCTTTAACGCAACCTGGGCAAATGGTAGAAATTATATCTGGGAGAGTGAAATCTGGAAGCTCAGAAGTATGCTGCTTAGCATGCTTAGCAACCTCTTTTGAAGGGTGGCCTAGACAATGATGGACTGTTTTGTAGTCTATTTTCCCAAGGGCATGGGAGTGGACTGGAAACATGTCAGAGATGTGATTTTCCTCCACTTCCTGTACTATTATTCTTTCATGTGCCAATGTTCTGGAATCTTGGAGTTGGACTTTGTCGCAGGGACTTTGGCTTCAGCGTATGTATGTGCTGCGCCCAGTTCAAGTCATGCTGTCCCTAATTTCATTAGTCGTTTCCGATGTCTACCAAAGTTGAAAATGTAAGTCCGAGGCACGCCGGTGATGCAGCACCGAGGAGGTCCAAGTGAGTGCCAAGGCTTGGAGGTGATAGACGTGAGTGGCTGTGGAGTGCAGCGTGCTTGGAGGTGAGTCAAATGGTCGGACTTGGTTGGAAGTTGGGGGCGATAGAAGGAGCAGGGATGAAAGACAACGGCAAGTTATTGATTCAGGGATAGTCTAGTGAAAGACTATTGAAGGGTCTTGTGTGGGAGAGCAAAGGAGGGGAAGTGGATTATCAGGAGGTATAGCAGCAACAACAACAGCAGTAGCAACAGCAGTAATAGCACTAATCGAACTAGAGTTTACTAACTACATGTCCAGTACTTATAGTAGTGTCCATACACTGCAAAGACCAAATACGGAGGGGTCCGGGAGTGAGCTCATATCAAGCTGTGGATAAGTACAAGGTGAGGAATGGAGAGGTTAGATGCGGTGTCTCGGAGGTCTGAAGTATGCGTGTGGTGTAACACCAGATCTAGGCTGAATCTATGAATGGATATATTATACAATGTACGAGGGTGCTAAGCTAAATGGGGCGTTATGGGAATATACCAGTGTAAGGATCTGAAGGTCCGAAGGTCCGAGTAGTTGGGGTTGAGACTGAGACTAGAGGGTTAGATGGAGGTTGGAATGGGTTGAAGGGTTGGAAGGGTTGGAATGGACTTGGGTGGAATTCCGGGATATGACAGAACACTTTCAAAGTATACATATTCCAGCCTAAGAAGCCAGTAGTGAAAGGCGCTAGTATGTCACCATTGTCATATGTAACTGTGGTGGTGTTTGTCTCACCAGTGATCTTAGCTCCTGCTTGTATGTAGCAGATGTCCAAGAGAGATCAGGTTGACACCGGCCAATATTGTGCAGCTCAACATCATAAGAGCACTGACAGCTATTGACCCATTGCAATTGGATGGTCCCTTTGCCTTCCATAAAGATGGTAGCTGCTGCAGTTTGTACCAATAGGTGCTCTTCTGTACCAAACTTAGTGTAAGATGTAAAGGCATCCCTTAGAGGGGTAAAGTGCACTGAAGCACCTGAGTCGAGAATCCAGTGATCCTTAAATCTGTTATGTCAGTGTTTACACTTCTTACAGCTGCAGTTGATTTCATTGCAGGGGACTATGCTACCGTGTATATTAATGTAACTACTAGCTATAAGTGCAGGAGCAGCCGTTAGTGAGTTATATGGTGTGGAAGAAGAGGAAGAGATTGATGAGCACATGCAGATGAAGCTGTCATCACCGCCTTCCGAGCTGTAGATGTCGATGGAATCATCTTCATCCCAATGATTGGTGAGATGTGCCATGGTATTCTTTTTATGGGAGCTGAAACAACCAAGACTTCCGTCAAGGAAGGCACTAGGGAATCGAATCGTCGAGTACTGACCAGCGACTGAGGCGAGCGGCCAGGAGCGTTCAGGTGGAAGTTATGGGAAAAACCAAGAGAACTAAACTGGAGTTCTCTGGCTGGCGCTTTAGGCCTTTTATACTACTAGAGTATGTATGTTCATGTGTATACCGAATCTATCGATGAGGGTTCTAGAACATTCTAGTGTCTAGTAACATGAGGTAGAAGCGTGCATCAAGCACGGCCATGGAATGGAAGGTAAGCATGAGGCAACCGCACGGCGGAGGCAGAATGGAAGAGAAGTATCACCATGAGCTTGCACGGTAATGAAAGGAGTGAGGAGTGCATGCGGCATGAGGTGATGACAAATGAGAAGCATAGGAATGATGAAGGTGCGTGTCGAACGCAAGGTGAAACTGAAGAAAGAAACGACTAAGTGTGTTTGAGCATGTGAGGCGTACCGAGCCGTAACACTACCCCCCCTCTAAAGATCGACTTCCAGGCGATTAAAGGGTACCTGCTTTGGGTGCAGAGTGGTAAACAGTTCCGGTCGCTTGCGAAATAATAGAAGGAAGTCCTCGGGTGCAATTGAAATGGCCCTGGGTGCGGAGGGATTAACGTGGTAGAAATCCTTCAAGACTTCTTTTGTGTTGCCCAAATTCGATTTGGGTTCCCAGGTACGATCCGTGTCGTCATAGCCTTTCCAGTGAACGAGGAATTCTAGTTTTTTATTTTTATAACGAGAGTCGATGATCCGGTCCACCTCCCATTCGTTATCTCTGTCTTCCGTGACATGCACGGGTCCCGGCCGTGTAGTGGATTGCCCTTCAAGGCGTTCCTTATACAGTTTGACTCTAGAGACATTGACAACTGGGTGGATCTGCATAGATCTCGGTAGTTTTAATTCAACGGCGTTGGGCCCTGCCAAGCCGACAATAGTATATGGGCCTAGCCATCGCTCAGATAGCTTTCGAGAGGCACGTGTCAAACATAGATTTTCTGTGGAGAGCCAGACTTGCTGGCCGATGGTATACTCGGGCGCTGCTGAGCGGCTTTTGTCGGCATTGACCTTCATTCGGTCTTGTGCCTGTTTCATATTATCTTTTACGATTTCTATTACGTCGTTCATCTCCGATGCGAACTTCTGAGCTGCTGGCGCTTTGTCCGAGCTAATGGGTTCAATTCCCATTCGAGGAAGATACGAACGTGTCACATCAAAAGGTGACTTCTTTGTCGAAGCGTGTTTCTTCGTATTAATTGAGAATTGGGCGATTGGCAGCCAGGCGAACCAGGAATCTTGCTTTTCAAAGCAGTAGATCCGTAAGAACTTCCCATTCTCTTTATTGACAATCTCCATCTGACCGTCTGTTTGCGGGTGGAAAGATGTCGATAATTTAGTGGAGATACTGAGAGCTTTGTTGAGCTCTTGCATAACTTGGGCTGCAAACTGTGGACCTCGGTCCGATGTGATAGAACGTGGAAGGCCATGGTGCTTCCAAACGTTTGCCAAGAACAACTTTGCTGTGTCCAGGGCCGAACATTGTTTTGTACAAGCGATCAACTCAACCTCCTTAGATAAGCGATCTACGACCGTCAAGATCGAATCGTAGCCGTGGGAATGGGGAAGATCCGTAATGAAATCGGCTGATATGTGTTCCCACGGGGTATTCGGAATAGGGAGTGGTTGGAGGAGGCCTGCTGGGGCCCGATTAGATCCCTTGAATCTTTGGCATGTGTCGCATCTAGCGACGTAATCTTTGACTAGGGTAGCCATTCCAGGCCACCAGTAGTTGCGCTGCAACAATTCTATGGTTTTTTCGTATCCCGGGTGTCCTGCGACCGGGGAGTCATGATGTTTTTGGATGATTTCCATCCTCAGGATATTGCCTTCGGGGACATAGAGTCTGCCGAAGTTGTCCTATAGGATTCCATCGCGCTCTTCGCAGATGGAGTGCTTCTTACACAGCCTCTGAATATCTGCTTCATTCAGAAGGCACGTGGCGTTGAATATTTTTTGTTTGAATATATCCCCATCATCTGCGATAAGGATGGTTGTCCTAATCTTATCCGGGGTGATAACAACGACTCCTTTGTTGTCATCTTCTATTCCCTCGGCGT